>JAOTQR010113459.1:0-25456 GCA_025774065.1 Solanum ossicruentum | reverse complement strand
CTTCTAGTTTGCCTATTGATCAATTAGGTCCCAAACTTTCCTATTTTAATCCCATTGAGGACTTCCGACTCCAATTACTTGTTATCCTTAATTTAACGAGAGTACGGGATCTAACATAAGTGAGGTGCCACGCCCAGTCACACGAGTCATGTGGAATGAGACGTGCCGTGAGGCCCTTCGTGAAGCTTCTAGAGTGAAAATATTCTAAGTATGGAATTACCACCTCGTAACTTTTCCATGAAAATTTCCCAAGTATGGGGAGATGGGAGCACCACACGAACCGTGTGGCTTCACACGACTCGTGAAATGGACCATGTGGTGAACCTTGTGCGAAAAATTCTAAGTGTTGGTTCAAGGTCGCAACTTCCGGAAATTCATCTAAGTGTTGCTTCACAAGCAGTCCACACGAATCATGGAGTGCCACACGAGCCGTATGGCCTCAAGTGAAGTGGCTTTCAGGAAATATTTCCTCCGATTCATTAATGGCATTTTCATGAATTTGGTTATTTCTATTGGTCTTTTTGGGACTCCTATGCTATCTAATGACTATCTAAAGACTTAACCATATTTAAAAAATTAAAAAATCATTCCTACTATTTCAAACTCTCTCAAAAGCTTTTCACAAAGGAACTCTTGGAGGTTCTCAACTTGGGAGCTAGGGAATTCAATTCTTCAAATTCTTTAGTGTTTCTTCATCTTAGTGAAGTTATATGGGTTTTGATCCTTGGTTACTTCCAATCAAGGAGACCCAAACTATTTTCAATGAAATCTACATAAATTTTGTTTACTTTAATTTGGGGTTTTAAATATTATGATTCCTTAAATTCCAATAATGAATGGGTTACGTTTATCTATTGATTTTAAGATGATTTATGCTTTGAAATTTTGGATTTCATTATTTTTATGAATCTATGATTGTGCATAGTTCCTTTAAGGCTTTGACCTAAGCATATGTGATTTTTATTATAGCTTAAAACTGGATTTGGTTATAGTTTTGCTTTAATTCCCTATTATATTATTCATTTTAGATTGAATCTCAATTACCCATGTCATTCCCACATTTTTCATAGCATATGCATTTCATGAGCATGGATTTATGAAATTATGAAGTGGCTCAAGCCCCAATTATGTTTTATAATATGATTTGACAAGATATGGGTAATGACAAGGATGTGATCGCATGCATGTCTAAGATTATGGTTCTTTGAGAAATTTTATAAGTTTTTAAACCATTATGTTTATGGCAACATCGATTGAGGTTTGAGTCAGAGTGGGCTATTCCGAAGGGTCCATACTCATCTCTCAAGACGATGCTCCAAAGGAGCTATCCCTATGCATAAAAGTATGTCATGAAGAATGTTTTGGCTTTTTAGTCTATTATGCATGATTATGAAGAATGTGATTTGGCCTTTACGCCTAAGAATGCATATAAACAATTTGAAGTTCTGTGTCTCTTTTACAAGCATGTATATATTTGTATTCTAGTGGGATGACGACCTAATACCGATGGATTGGATATCGGCATGGACTATCCCCAAGGGTCCATACTCCTTTCTTGAACTATGTGCCTAGCATAGGACAATGTTTACTCCCCAAGGGGGAAAGTATGTTAAGGATCTAGCTTTGGCAAGTAGGTCACCTCTTATCGTTGTGGAGGAGACAACAGGTTCCAAGGCATAGGTCACTTGGTCTCATGTCGTTTACAGTCACATCCTCATATATATAAAGTACATTACATTCATGCATCACGAAATTCATAGCATCTCGTTGTATTACATTCCTTTCCTATATATGTCTTTCTATATTATGTGCCCCTGCCATCTAACATTAAATGCAGGTTTGGTAAGTTATATGCATTGCATGTTGCATACTTAGTACATTCAAACATACTAATGCATACTCTTGCCTACATGATCTCACCATGTAAGGACTGAAGGCTTTGACCATTCGTCATACGACACTTAGCTTAGATTCCAAGGTTATTTGTAGTGGTGAGTCCTATCCTTTAAAGCATAAATATGAACATCATTCTTATGGTGGCGCATAGTTATGGGACTTGAAGATTTATATAAGGACTCTTGGAGATAGTTCCCCTCACACAAGTCCACCCAATACTAAGTCATATTCCACATAATACTTAAATCATGTATATACATAGGTTTCAACATAGTTCATACTTCATTAAAATCATGCTTTCATAGCTGTCAAAGTAATTGCCATAGCTTTCATGGAAACATCATGTCATAAGAATAGTCCATCTACTTTGCTTTCATCATAGTGTGGGTAGAAATTCCCACCTTAACATCATAAAAAGTATTAGGGTTTTCATCACCCTCTTTATCATAGCATCATCATAGATTTCATGATATCATCATTGTCCTAATATTTCATCATCATTAAAAACAGGCTTTTCTTACTTTAGATCATAGCCATAGAAGTTCATAGCTTTATCATAGGAAACTAGGGAAAAGTGTGGGGTCCTGGATATTCGAGTTAAAATCATGCAATTGAGTAAGATTCATAGAGAAAACAAGCAATTGAAATGAAATTACATCATTGACAAAGGAACCCACATCAAGTCATTAAGCTCTAATCATGAATACTTTGAATCACATACTTTTGCTTGAAAATCATACAGATCATTAAATTCATCATAATTTATGTATAATTAGTCATAATCATCATATAGGAATCATAATCCATGCATTAGGAATCATAACTTAAAAACCCATAAGAATTCATCCTGAAACTTGATAAAAAAGAGATTTTGAATTGAGCTTATGAATGAAACTAATCGAAGAATGAACCCTATATACCTCAAGTAGAATCCTTAGAATTCTAGAAGAAGATTTGAAAATCCTTAGTCAAACCTTCAAGCTTTAGCTTCAATGGAACTCTTTCCTTAGAGAGAGAAATATCGAGAACCCTTGGGAAAAAATTAGAAATCAAAAAGCTTTGAATGACTAAGGAATGAGATCTTATAGAGGTTAGGTTGGTTAAGTCAGTTACGATACTAGAACATTATAGTTAGAGCTTAGACAAATTAGAAATGTCAAAAACACCCTTCATTAAAAAACTATAGGAGCCATCCACCAAACCCCTCCTATGGGCCATGGATGCACCTGTGGTCTGCACCTTAGCTCATAGAACTAGGTCTCATAAAAGCTAGGCTATGAAAATTGAAAACTCTAAGTACGAATATGCAACATGACTTGTTGTTCCACTTATGCGCAATAAATCCTTCTGTAAGTTGTTTCCACACTTAGACAAATTTTTGGATTCCTCAAGGCCTCTACCTACAGGACCAGTTGACGTGTTGTGGATCTTTATATAGTCCGCCTGGTATCATGTAAGTCAACTTCCAAGAATTATCAAATTTTCCACCTTCACTTGGAACTTTCCATGGATACACCTATGATCCCAGATGCTTCCCCGTGTCATAGAGTGGCTCGTGAATCAGACCCTTAGCAAAAATCCTAAACTTCAGTCTTTCAAGCCTATAAACATTAAGGGTGTTATAATATCTCTTCTTTGGGATAGTTCATCATCAAATGAGATAGAAGTACTTTTTAATAGAGGAGGAACACAACCAACATCATAGAACAAACGCAAAAATGCAACTTAATCATCATCTTCATAAAATTATCAAACTTATAAATCAAATATCATTCAAAATAGTTTCATGATCATGCATGAATGAAACCTAATATGAGATACATACTCATGAGAATTTTGAAGGAATAGATCACATCAAGTACCTTAGGAACGAATAGAATGAAGGAGGTAAGATTATCGTTTCATCATGTCCACCTTACCCTCTCAGGTAGCCCTTTCAACTTGTTGATTCTTTCATAACACTTTGATGGATGCAACCTCTATATTTCTCAACTTCTTCACTTGCTGGTCAAAAATCTCAACTAGTACTTCTTCATAAGTCAGATCTTCCTTAATAAATACATCCTTTAATGGAACGATAGAATTAGGATCACCCAAGCATTTCTTTAGCATGGAAGAACATAAAACATCAGATGAACCATAGCTAATTCAGTATGAAAATATAATTCATATGCTACTTTGACAATTCTCTTTACCATATCATAAGGGCCCACATAGCTAAGACTTAATTTGCCTTTCTTCATTGAGAATTCCTCGTTCCCTTTCGTGTGAATTCCCCAGCGGCGAATTTCAAACTTGTGGGGCCCTATCTATTCCATCTCTCAAGCCCCAAAGAAAACCCCGCACCCTTTGGACTCCATATATCTTTTGACTCTATATATGTGGACACTTGATATCTATGAGGGTTCACCCACACCGGTTACAACATTCCTTTCTATTGCGCCTAAAATCTCTATTTCTGCTAATATTTCACGTCTTTCTATTTATGGTTCTTATGGAGCTACATTGCAACAAATCTTCTTTTTCTGCAGCATTGCTTCTATGATCTTAGGAGCACTGGCCGCCATGGCCCAAACGAAAGTAAAAAGACTTCTAGGTCATAGTTCAATTGGACATGTAGGTTATATTCAAAGTGCATCACTCCTTTCATTAGGGAAACATTCAAATACACCCAATCACCTTCATTAAACTCTAATTCTCTTCTCCTAACATAGGTATTATGATATTTGATGACTTTGGAAGCCTTCAACCTTTCTATTATGACCTTCACCTGCTCTATGGCATCATGCACCAAATCTGGCCAAATTAAGGACATTTCTCCAACTTAAAACCATCCCACCAGTGATCTACATCATCTACCAAACAATGTTTCAAATGGAGTCATACCAATACTTGAATAAAAACTATTGTTTTAAGCAAATTCAATAAGAGGTAAGTGATAATCCCAACTTCCTAAGAAGTCCAGCACACAATCCCTCAATATATTCTCCAACGTTTATTGTCCTTTCGACGTGTCCATCTATTTGAGGATGAACTGCAATATTTAGCTTCACCTTTCTGCCAAGGCCCTTTTGGAACGACTTCCAAAAGTGAGAAGTAAATTGAGTACCTCTATCCATATAATGGACAATATTACCCATGGAACGTTACCAACTCTTGAATATAAACCTTGGCATAATCCTCAGCACCATAAGAAGTCTTTACTAGCAAAAAGTAGGTTGTTTCTGTCATTCTATCCATAACCACCCATATTGAGTCAAACTGCTTTCTAGTCCTTGGCAAACCCATGGTGAAATCCATATTCATTATCTCCCATTTCCAAGTCAGTATCTCAATATCATGATTCAAACCATTGGGTCTTTGATATTCCACCTTCACTTTTTGACAATTTGGACATTTCATAACACGTCTTGCTATGTCTTTCTATATGCCAATCCACCACTACACATCTCTCAGATCTCTATACGTTTTGATGGATCCTGGATGAATAAAATCCGTGGAATTATGAACTTCATCAAGTATCTTCTACCTTAATCCATCCATATTAGGTACACATAATCGTCGTTGGTAACACAATACTGCATCTCCGCCTTGTGAAAAGACTTCTACTTTTTTATCAACCACCAACTTCTTCAATTCAACCAAGGTAGGGTCCATGTCTTTCCTTGCCTTAACCTCTTCCATCAAAGATGATTTTCCCTATGAGGCACTAACACACCATCATCACTCAAGCTATTTAGCCTCACACCCAAATAATCCAAATAGTGCAATTCTTTGACCAACTCTTTGTTTCTAATCGCAATATGTGTCATGCTGCCCATAGACACTCTACTCAACGTATCCTCCACAACATTAGCTTTACCAGGGCAATATATTACACATGTCATAATCCTTTAAAAGTTCCAATCATCTTCTTTGCCTTAGATTTAAATCCCTTTAGCTAAACACACATGCAAACTCTTGTGGTCGGTGAATATATCAACATGTACCCAATAGAGGTTATGTCACCAAATCTTTAATGAGAACACAATAGCCAACAACTCAAGATCATGTGCCAGATAGTTCTTTTCATGCCCTTTCAATTGCCTTGAGGCAATGACATTTCCATGTTGTGTCAATACAAATCCTAAATATATATGTGAGGCATCACAATACACAACAAAACCATTCGGACCATCAGGCAATGTTAGAATAGGAGCTGAAGTAAGAAGATCCTTCAACAATTGAAAATTTTATCACATTCATCGAATCATTGGAATTTCACTTCTTTTGGATTAATCTTATCAAAGGAGAAGCAATGGAGGAAAATCCCTTCACAAACCTTCTATAACATCCGGCCAAACCCAAAAAAACTTCTAATATCGGATGAAGATAATGGTCTAGGCCAATTCTTTACCACCTTTATTTTCTTTGAATCAACTCTGATACCATCACCCTATATAATGTGACCAAAAAAAGCCACCTCTCTAAGCCAAAACTCACACTTGCCAAACTTAGCAAAGAGTTATCTATCCCTCACCTTTTGCAACACAATCCTCAATTGGTCTTCTTGGTCCTTCACATCCCGCAAGTACACAAATATATCATCTATGAACACCACCACAAACATGTACAAGTGCGGTTTGAATATCCTTTTCATCAAATCCATAAAAGTAGTAGGAGCATTTTTTAGTACAAATGATATAACCTAAAATTTAAAAATGACCATACCGAGTTCTAAATGTTATATTTGGGATGTCATCTTCCTTCACCCTCAATTAGTGATATTTGGACTAAAGATCGATCTTAGAAAAGTAATTTGCACCTTGTAGTTGATCAAATAGGTCATTGATCCTTGGTAGTGGGTACTTGTTTCTTATGGTCACTTTATTCAATTGCCTATAAACACACACATCCAAAGTGACTATCCTTCTTCCTTACAAAAATGCGAGAGCACCCTATGGTGACATACTAGGCCTTATGAACCCTTTATCAAGCAAATCCTTTAATTGTTCTTTCATTTTCCTTTCAATTTTGCGAGGGGCATTTGATGTAGAGGCATAGAAATAGGCTGGGTGATGGGAAAAATTAAGCTCAATTCCCAAATCAATTTCCCTCATGGGAGGAATACCAAGTACATCATTGCGAAATACATTGGGGAAATCATTTCCTATTAGGACCAAATCAAGAGTAGGGACGTGAGACTCAACATCCATGTCTCGGACAACATGATATAGATAACCCTTGGAAATCATTTTTATGGCTTTCACATAAGAGACAAACTTCCCTTTGAACCATGTAACTCTAGGGGATTTATCCTAGAAAAATCCCTTATCCTCAAAGCCATAGTAAGAGTCTTTGTAGAAGCAATGGCTTGAGCCAACATGGTGATTACGACTCTAAACTCATCATTAGAAACTTAGTCCACTGGAGGGACTTGAGGAACTTGGGGAGTTGGAGGAGCTTGGTTTGCATTAACATCATTTCCCCTTAGTAATAGAGCATGTCATGGAGCCTTTTCTGAAAACACCAAGGGACAAGTGTTAAGATATGAAAACTTTGAAGGCAAAACATAGAATACAAAGAAACGAAGTTTTCCTAAAATGTCTCATAGTCTTCTATTCATGGGTATGGCGTGCTTCACACCAATGAACTAGAATCTACTCGATGCGATATGTTGAACTCCCTAGGATGCTTTCGAACCTTGTACTTTGATACCATTTTTGTCTCAATCCGAACACATGGTGTAGCTATGGCATAACAAATGTGACACTCAAATACATCGCATCGAAACCTCGTGTTCATATCATAAGCATTGATAAGGTAAACTAAGCATATATAAGATACTAAGAAAGAGAAAGTACATAAAGTGAAAAATGTCATAGTTTTCGTAGGGGAATATATATTAATCCATTAAGTCCAATTCATGCCTCTACATCATAGATCTTGTCGGGGACTAGCACATAGCTTAGAAGCTCATCCTCAAGATATACATCAAAAGAATGAAAGTGATAAAGTCTCAACATAAGGGAAACAAATCATAGGGCTTGTTCCTAAAGCATAGGAACTCACCAACAAGTCTTCAAGCTCAAGATCCAAATCTAGCTATGAAATGGAATAATCGCCTTATCATCCGCCCCTACATTGTTGGAGCATGTAAGCATAAAAATATGTGTTAGCACATAAAATGTATTAATTATGTAGGCATCCCATGAATCAGCAGACATCATAATAATATCAATATGCGTAATCGTAATCAATAGGATAAGGACACAATATATATGAGCATGCAAGTTTAAAATCATTTGAAGAAACATCATCAAATATTTTCATAACTTTACATCACATATGTGATAATAAAACCATAACTGACATATAAGACCATGTAAACTATTACATGGAATCTTGATGTTTACTCTACATCAAGCTAAGAAGAGTCTACTTTCCCAAGGTAAACTCTGTCCTTACATTATAGGCTTTATCCTAGCACAGGGAGGACTATCATCGACCCCACCTTTTAGTCTCTATACTAGCACGATGAGTGTCCATTATAAATCTAATTGGATCCAATAGCATACCTTTAAGGAATAAACATGAACATCATTTTTATGGTGGCGCATAGTTGTGGGACTTGAGGAATTATATAAGAACCCTTGGAGATAGTCACCCTCACACAAGTTCACTCAGTACTAAGTCATATACCATGGAATACATAAATCATGTATATAGATAGCTTTTAATATATTTCGTACATCATTAGAATCATACTTTCATAGCTTTCAAAATAATCATCATCATAGATACTCATGCCCTCTAGTATCAAATATATGCCCATGTAGGGGTCAAGTGTATGAATAAGCTACTCATGCCATGTTATCGTGTCTTACAAGTTATTCATGTTATGAATAAAGTTATGATTATTTCAAGTTTTCCATAGGATTAGACTTAGCACCGATTGAGGCATAAGGTGGAGGCTCAAATCAAGGGGTCCTTATATAAAGTCTTGGTCCCTTAACTATGTGCCACCATAGAATTACATTATTTTCCTAAATGGGCTTTACTAGTGGATCCATCTAGGACAAGTTACCCATAATATGGGGTCAATTATGGTTTACCTTGGCAGTAGACCACTCTTTCTCTGGTGGGTAGACATGCATCGGGATTCCAAGTAGTAGCTCGCTTGGACTTATATATCATTTAAGGTCTACTCCCATATATATGTGCTATGTTATGCAAGTTAATATCTACATGCATGTCTTAACACAAGCATTAATCATACGTGTCATATTGAGATAATATCTATTGATTATGATAATGTATCTTGAATATTATGGCTTATGTCATTGTTACATTGTATCCCGCATATTTAGTACATCCCAAGTACTAACACATATTTTATGCCTACATGATATCACCATGTAGGGACCGAAGATCCTATGGATCCTCCTCCTCCATGTGGCTAGCCGGATCGCTTGAAGTTAGCTTTGGGTAAGTCCTCCAATCCGGGGACAATATCTTACTTTCATGCTTTTGTTAAGACTCGTCTAATATTTTTGAATACTTATCTTTGAGGGTGCACCCGGAAGATGTCTTGGCCCCCGCTCCATCTGAAGTAGAGGTGGTATTGGATATGGATAACATGTAGAGCTTGGCTTCTTTTTATGCCTACGTTATTATGAAAGACTTTCCTTAGTCCCTTATTTCCCGCTATTCTCTTTTATGTTGATGATGAGATGGAAGTCCTAAGTCCCGTTTCCCTTAGACTCCACTGTTACTTGTTGTTGTCCTATTTTTTATTCCGCAACGAAGGATGTGTGAATGATATGCTAAGAGGCTTATTTGGGATTCCTTTGATTTCGCCATTCGCCGTGTCACATCTAGGCCCTAGGCTCGGGTCGTGCAAAACTTAGTATCAAAGCACTAGGTTGTTAATAATCTTCAAAAATCTAACATGTCATGCTAGAGGAGTCTTTTTCATGGTTGTGAAGTGTACCACAAATATGAATAGGAATTTATGAGGTGTTTTATGGTTCACTTATTCATGATTTGTGTTGTGCTTTGGTTTAGATAAGGTTTCCTTCCTTAACAGGTGCTCTTTTGCTCTTTAAGATCAAGTCGCTACCAAGAGGAATGCAAAGGAGGGCTCATACACCAGAGAGTGGTTTGGCTTATCCGACTCCCCAAGAAGGAGGGGATGCATATGTCGAATTTCGGATGTCATTACCATGTTGGCCTATGTTATGAATACTCAATTGAACCAAGGAGCCCAAGCTTATCATTCTCCTACTCCGGCCTCAAGGGTGAGGAATTTTACAAGGATGAACCCTTTGGAGTTTCATGGTGTTCCAAAATAGAGGAAGAACATCAAGAGTTCATTAATGAGGTATATAAAGTGCTTGCTATTATGGGGATGAGTTCTGAGGAGAAGACGGAACTTACGGCCTACCAACTCAAGGGTGTTGCACAAATTTGGTTCACTCAATAGGAGCGAGAGAGAGGGGGAAGGATGATCCCATCCCATGGGAGAAGTTCAAGGTTGCCTTCCTCAATCGATTATTCCCTTGGGGGTGTCCGACTTGGTGAATGAAGAATGTTGCACCGCTATACTTTGGGTGACATGGACTTGTCTCAACTCACGGCCTACACAAAACAATTTGAAAGGGAGAATCTTAGGAAGATGAGATGTGGGGAGTCCAATAGGGCTCGATTTGATGGTAGTTTTCAAGGTGCTAAGGGTGTTTGTTTCCAACAATGTCACAAATTCAAAGGTTGAGGGTCCTCTAATGTTCCAAACAAAAGGTTTTCCAATAGGGTGTCCAACCCAAGGTTCAAAAGTGGCAATGGTAGGATGACTCTTCGAAGCTGCCAAAGATATGGAAGACATCAGGGTAGCCCATGCTTGAAGGATTCTAATGCTTATTATGTATGTGGGATGGTAAGGAACAAGATTATTGATTATCCCTATGCTCAAAACAAGGGTAAGGATGGTCATCTTCAAGGCCAAGGTGCTCATAGGGTCAAAAGGCAAAGGGAGCTAATCAGGGGATGCTCTATGACATAATTAGTTTTATGCTCTCCAAGGAAGACAAGGAGTGGATGAGGTGCATGATTTTATTACGGGTATGTTAAAGGTTTTTTATTATGATGTGTATGCTTTATTAGATACAGGTTCCATCTTTCCATCATTACTCCTTTTGTTGCTAATAAGCTACATGTGTGGTTCGAATCATGGTGTGAACCCTATAAGGTGTCTACCCCTGTTGGTGAGTCCATTATTGTTAGAAAGGTCTATAGGGGTTGTCCCTTGTCTATATTGCATAAATTCTTACCTTATGATTTTGTTGAATTTGTTGAACTCGGCATGGTGAATTTTGACATTATTCTTAGGGTGGCTTGGTTACATGCCTATGATACTTTCATTGATTGTCGAACTCATAAAGTTAGGTTCCAAATTCCTAACAAGTCCATCTTTGAGTGTGAAGGTCATATCATGGTTGTTAAGGGTAGGTTCATCTCTAGTCTTAATGCCCAAAAATTCATTTCTAAGGGTTGCATTTACCATCATGTGAGGGTCAGGGATATTGAGTTTAAAGTCCTTCCTAGAGTCGATTCCGGTGGTCAATGAATTTCTTGATGTCTTTCCTGATGAGATTCCTGGTGTTCCTCCCAAAAGGGAAATATATATTGGTATATACCTCCTCTCCGATACACAACCTATTCGATCCCCCTTACTATATGGCTCCGATGGAGTTAAAGGAGTTGAAGGACCAATTGAAGGATTTATTGGAGAAGGGTTTCATAAGGCCTAGCAAGTCACCTTAGGGTACACTGCTATTATTTGTAAGAAAGACAGATGGTTCACATCGAATGTGCGATTACTAGAAAGTCAATAAGGTCACTATAAAGAACAAGTACCCTCTATCAAGGATAGATGACCTATTTAATCAACTACAAGGGGCTAGTCACTTTTCTAAGATTAATCTTCGATCTGGGTACCACCAAGTGAGTGTAAGAGAGTGTGGTATTCCTAAATGGCTTTTTGAACTAGGTATGGCATTTTGAATTTGTAGTGATGTCTTTTGGCTTGACTAATGCACCAGCGATATTTATGGATCTCATGAATAGGGTCTTTAAATCCTACCTTGGCTTGTTTGTGTTAATGTTCATAAATGACATATTGATATATTCCCAAGGTGAAGAAAAGCATGTGAATCATTTTAGAGTGGTGTTGCCAATTTTTAGGGATAAGAGGTTGTTTAAATTTGATAAATGTGAATTTTGGTTGAAAGAGGTTGCATTCCTAGGGCATGTGGTGTCGGGAGATGGAATTAAAGTGGACCCTAAGAAGATGGAAATGATAAGGAATTGGCCTAGGCTCTTGATTCGACGGATATTAGGAGTTTCTTGGGTTTTATGGGGAGTACTATCGGAGGTTTGTGAATGATTTCTCTTCAATTGCTTCCCCTATGACAAAATTGACACAAAAGAAGTCAAAAGTTTTTTGGACCGATGAATGTGAAGGAAGTTTTCAAACTTTGAAAGACAAGCTTATCTTCGCTCCTATTTTTGCTTTATCGGAAGGGCTATAAGGGTTCGTGGTTTATTATAATGCATCAAGGGTTCGTTTGGGGTGTGTTGATGAAAAACAACAAGTTTATAACATATGCTTCTCGGCAACTAAAGGTGAATGAGTGTAATTATCTCACCCATGATTTTGAATCAGCAGTCGTGGTCTTTGCTTTAGAAATATCGTGTCAGTATTTGTATGGGGTTCATGTAGATGCATTCACCTATCACAAGTGTTTCCAATATGTGTTCACACGAAAGGATCTTAATTTGAGGCAAAGAAGGTGGTTAGAGAGATATGTGACAAAGAATGAATTGATAAAGGTATGGAGTTTAACTGAGATAAAACATAGCCAAAAAGGAACTCCTTAAGGATTAGAACAAGAGTGGACACTATCATCTCAACAAAGCTAATGTTGTGGCTGATGTTCTAAGTAGAGTGTCCATGGAGAGTGTAGCTCATATTGATGATGGAAATAAGAGGGTGGCTGGAAAATTCACCGGTTGGCTAGGTTAGGAGTTGGGTTGGATGAAATTGAAAATAGAGGTGTGGTGGTTATTGTTGGTTCCATATATTCTTTGATTGAAGAGGTTAAGTGTAAATAAGACCTTGACCCCACCTTACTAGAATTGAAAGCTTTGGTGAAGGATGGTAAAGTAGAGGTTCTCTCCCAGGAAGAGATGGTGTCCTTTGGTACCAAGATAGGCTACGTGTGCCTAATGTTGATGGCTTGAGGGAGTTGTTTTTAAGGAGGCACATAATTCTTCCTATTCTATTCACCCTGGTTCCACAAAACTATATAGAGACCTAAGGAAAGTTTATTTGTGGGATGGTTTGAAAAGAGATATTGCCAAGTTTGTAGCCGATTTTCACAATTGCCAACAAGTGAAAGTCGAACATCAAAAGTCAGGTGACCTAGCCTAAGAAATAGAAATTCCTAATTGGGGACGTGTCTCAGTCCCAGTGTGGCTGATCATCCTGCTGTGCTACCGGAAGCTCTGGGGAAGTCGGTAATTGTATGATTTTCCAAGGTAAAAGAGCTCCTGACCAATTAGAAACAAAAATAAATAAAAACATAGTGCCTTGTGATTGGATTGCCAAAGACTAGATAACACTTTGATTCTATTTGGGTTATTATTGATAGGATGAGAAAGTTGGGTTACATTCTATAGGTTAAAACAACTTACGGTGGCGAGGATTATGCCAAACTATATCTTTATAAGTTGGTTAAGTTACAAGGGGTACCATTGTCTATTATTTTGGATCATGGTGCCCAATTCACTTCTAATTTTTGGAGATCCTTCCAAAAGGGTCTTGGTAACAAAATCAAGCTTAGCACGACCTTTCATCCTCAAACGGATCATCAAGTCGAAAGGACAATTCAAAGTCTTAAGGATATACTTAGGGCTTGTGTTTTGGAGTTCAAGGGTAGTTAGGTTGAACACCTTCCACTCATTGAACTTGCTTATAACAATAGTTATCACTCTAGTATTGGCATGGATCCCTTTGAAGCTTATATGGTAAGCGTTGTAGATCCCTGGTTGGGTGGTTTGATGTGGGGGAAATGGCTTTGTTAGGTTTGGATTTAGTTATGGAAGCATTGGAGAAGGTGAGATTGATAAAAGAGAGATTGAAGACGGCTCAAAGTAGGCAAAATTCCTACTCCTGTGTGAAGAAAAGACCTTGAATTTAATGTTGATGATTGAGTATACTTAAAGGTCTTAACTATGAAAGGTGTGGTTCAGTTTGGAAAGAAAGGGAAATTGAGACCAAGGTTTGTGGGATCCTATAGAATTTTGTGGAGAATTGGTAAGATTGCCTATGAATTGGATTTGTCTATAGATATCAGTATGGTTCATATGGTCTTCCATGTGTCAATGTTGAGGAAGTGTGTTGGTGAACCAAGTGTTATAGTACCCTTAGAGGTTGTGGGTGTTGTGAAGGACAACTTGACCAATGAGGAGGTCCTAGTGGAAATATTGGATAGGCAAGTAAAATGATTAAGAAATAAAGATGTACATCCGTCAAAGTCCTTTGGAGGAATCATCAAGTTAAAAATGCCACTGGGGAAGCCAAAATGGACATGAAAAAGTGATATCCATACCTCTTTCCCTCTACTCAAGCCGAAGGTAATAAATTAAGTTCTATCTATGATTCCAAGTCTTAAGTTTCAGCCCTCATGCCATTTTTGCATACATACATATTCATGATAACAAGCTTTGATGATTTTTGAGGTATATGTTTGAAACTTTATGAAAAGGATATTTAAGTGCAATTAATGCATTCATGTCGGGATGAAAGTTTTCTAATTACTCCTCTTAAATATGTTTTATTTACATTCGGAGATGAATGCTCCCAAAGGGGAGATATTGTAATACCTCTAATGTGCTTCAGAAATGCCCTATAGTGTAATTCTTGAATATCTCAAAAATCATGCATGACTTTTGGAAATCTAACTTCATATTCTTGTTCAAGGATAAAAATTATGTAGGAGATTGGTGGCCCTCGATTTTTAGATGACCTGTAGTGAAAAATTATTTTTCACTACAAAAGTCAATGCGGTATGCCTACGCGACCAGGCCGTGTCGTGCCTTGGGTGCGGCTCCGTGTAAACTAAGCTCTGCAATTGGTCTGCGTTGAGCCTAGCCGTGGACCACTGCAAAATTTTCCTTCATTTTTCCTTTTTGCTCAAGGGCATTTGGTTAATAACCCAATGCCCATTTAAACGGGAAACTCTCCATCCTTAGCCATTTTTCAACACTAAGACTCTCAAAACCCTCTCAAATCCTCTCCAAAACATCATCAAACATTCCATCAAGATTCAAGAAACTCAAGAACTTACTTTGGATTTCAAGAACCCAAGTCAAGCCTCAAGTCTTCCTCCAATTTCCTTCAAGAAACTCCAAGGTTTAGGTATTTGGGTCTTCATCCATGGGTCATTTCGCCCATGGAGCCCAATTCTCTCTTTTTATGAAATTTCATGATTTCAAGATTTAATTTTTCATGGGTACTTCCTATTATGCATTATATATATGAGTTATGTTTGATTTTTATCAAGAATTGATTGATTATGCATGGATACTTATTGAAGACTTATTCCATGACTTGATTTGTATCTATTGAGGTTATGCATGATATGAACTATGAAAATTATGGAGGATTGTGAACTTTTAAAATGGATTTCATGATACCCTAATTAAGAGTTTCACTACAATGTTAGTGGATTGTCTTGCATGATTTTAAAATGATTTGATTCTACTCTTTTTTATATTATACTCTTAAATTGCATGATTTTGAGCATATATTCACATGCCCACCATGTTTGACTAAGTTTACATGACAAGGATTCTTATGTTGATGAAAGATTATTGTATGATTTGCTAGACAAACATGATATGATAAATTATGAGTTCTCATACATGTATTAAACTCATGAAAAGTTTCTATAATTTACAAGAATCGTGTTGAGCCCTATATCTATATTCCTACCCTCTTATGAGTAAAAAATATCTATATGAGGGGGCAAGCATGATATCTATTTACCCTTATGTACAAATTAAAGTTCATTAGAAGGGGACAAACATGTTACAATCTCTACCCTTATGTCAAATGCAATGCCTACTAGAAGGGGTCAAGTCTATGCATTGTTTTTACCCTCTAGTATAAGGTATAGGTCCATGTAGGGGTCAAGTACGTGAATAAGCTACTTATTCCATATTATCATATCTTTATAGTTTGTTCCTATCATGATTAAAGTTATAATTATTTCAAGTATTCCATGGGATTAGGCTTAGTACCGATTGAGGCCTAAGGTGGGGGCTCCAATCAAGGGGTCCTTATATAAAGTCTTGGACTCTCAACTATGTGCCACCATAAGATTATATTATTTTCCTAAATGGGCTTTACTAGTTGATCCATCTAGGATAAGCTACCCACAATATGGGGTCAAGTATGGTTTACCTTGGCAAGTAGACGATTCTTTATCTAGATGGGAGACATGCATCAAAATTCTAAGTTGTAGCTTGCTTGATCTTAGATGTCAGTTAAGGTCTCCTCCCACATATATATATTATGTTATACAAGTTGATCATCTACATGCATGTCTTAACTCAAGCATTGATCATACATGTCATATTTAGATTATATCTATCAATTATGATTATGCATCTTGAATATTATAGCTTATGTCGTTGTTGCAAATCACCCCGCATACTTAGAACATTCCAAGTACTAACGCATACTCTATGCCTACATGATATCACTATGTAAGGACCGGAGCACCTACTGATCATCCTCCTCTATGTGGATAGCCAGATCGCCGGAAATTAGCTTTGGGTGAATCCTCAAATCCAGAGATAGTATCTTACTTTCATGCTTTTGTTGAGCCTTGTCTAATATTTTTTGATACTTATCTTTAAGGGTGCACCCCAGAGATGTCATGGCTCCTGCTCCATCTAAAGTAGAGGTGTTGTTGGATATGGATAGTATGTATTGAGCTTGAATCTTTTTTATGCCTATGTTATTATGAAAGACTTTCTTAGTCCCTTATTTCCCTCTATGCTCTTTTATGTTGATGATGAGATGGATGCTTCTAGTGTTGTTTCCCTTACACTCCATTCTTACTTGTAGTTGTCTTATTTTTACTTTCACAACCAAGGATGTGTGAATGATATGCTAAAAGGCTTGTTTGGGGTTCCATTGGGTTCTCCATTCACCCTGTCACATCTAGGCCCTAGGCTCGGGTTCTAAAAAACTTGGTTCAGAGCACTAGGTTATTATTAGTCTTCAAAAATCTAACATATCGTGCTAGTGGAGTCTTGTTCATGGTTGTGAAGTGTACCACAAATATGAATAGGAAGCTATGAGGTGTTTTAGGAAATGGTTCACTTTTTCATAATCCATATCGTGCTTAGGCTTATATAAGTTTCCTTCCCTAACGGGCACTTTTTTGCTCTTTCAGATTAGGCCGCTACCAAGAGGAAGGCCACGGAGGGATCGCACATCCAAGGATGGTCCGACTCATCTGGCTCCCCAGGAAGGAGGGGGATACACATGTTGAATTTTAGGATGCCATTACCATGTTGGCCCATGTTGTGACTACTCAATTAAACCAAGGAGCCCAAGCTCCTCATAGTCCTACTCTGGCCTCAAGGGTAGGAGATTTTACAAGGATGAACCCTCCAGAGTTTCATGGTTCCAAAATGAAGGAAGATCCCCAAGAGTTCATTAAAGAGATATTTAAGGTGCTTACTATTATGAGGGCGAGTTTGGAGGAGAAGGTGAAACATGCAGCCTACCAACTCAAGGGTGTTGCACAAATTTGGTTCACTCAATGGAAGCTATAGAGGGGGGACAATGATCCTATCCCATAAGAGGAGTTCAAGGCCGCCTTTCTCATTCAATTCTTCCATATTGAGTTGAGAGAGGGAAAGATGATAGAATTCATGAACCTCAAACATGGAACCATGAGTGTGAGGGAGTATGCCCTAACATTCAACAAGATCTCAAAGTATGCTCCTCACTTAGTTACCGATCCTAGGGCAAGAATGAAAAAGATTATGTCAGGGGTGTCTGACTTTGTTAATGAAGAATGTCGCACCGTTATGCTTGTGGGTTACATGGACTTGTTCACCTCATGACCTACCCCGAACAAGTTGAAATGGAGAATCATAGGAAGAGGAAAAGTGGGGAGTCCAAGAGGGCTCGGTTTGATGGTGGCTTTCAAGGTGCTAAGGGTGGTCGTTTCCAACAAGGTCACAAATTCCAATGTCAAGGGTCCTCCAATGCTCCAAACAAAATCTTTGCCAATGATGGGGTGCCCAATCTAAGGCTTCAAGGTGGCAATGGTGGGATAACTCTCCCAATATGCCAAAGGTATGGAAGAAATCATGGTGGCCCATGCTTGAAGGGTTCTAATGCTAGGCCAACAAGGGGGTGCTCCACGGCATAATACATTTTATGCTCTCTAAGGAAGTCAAAGAGTGGATAAGGTGCCAGATATTATTGCTGGTATGTTAAAGGTTTTTGATTATGATGTGTATGTTTTATTCGATCTAGGTTCCACACTTTCCTTCAATACTCCTTTTGTTGCTAATAAGCTCCATATTTGCTCTGAATTACTGTGTGAACCTTATAAGGTATCTATCCTCGTTGGTGAGTCCATTATTGCTAGAAAAGTCTATAGGGTTTGTCTTGTGTATATATTGCATAAAGTCTTGCGTTACGATTGTAGAACTTATAAAGTTAGGTTCCAAATTCTTAAATGAGCCCGCCTTTGAGTGGGAAGGTCATAATTCAGTGGTTAAGGGTAGGTTCATCTCTTGTCTTAAGGCCCAGAAATTGATTTCTAAAGGTTGCATTTACCATCTTGTGGAGGGCTAGGGATGTTGAGTCAAAAGTCCTTCCCACAGAGTCAGTTCCAATGGTCAATGAGTTTCTTGATATCTTTCCCAATGAGCTTCTCAGTGTTCCTCCCAAAAGGTAAATAAATTCTAGTATAGACCTCCTCTTCGGTAAATAACCTGTTTTCATCCCCCCTTACCGTATGGCTCCGGTGGAGTTAAAGGAGTTAAAGGACCAATTGAAGGATTTATTAGAGAAGGGATTTATAAGACCTAGCAAGTCACCTTGGGGTACATCGGTGTTATTTGTAAGAAAGAAAGAGGTTTCATTTAGAATGTGTATCGACTATCGACAACTCAATAAGGTCATTATAAAGAATACCATTTACCAAGGATAGATGACCTATTTGATCAACTACAAGGGGCTACTCACTTTTCTAAGATTGATCTTCGATCTGGGTATCACCAAGTGTGGGTGAGGGAATGTGATTTTCCCAAGATAACTTTTTAGACTAGATATAAGCATTTTGCATTTCTAGTAATGTCCTTTAGCTTGACTAATGCACCGACAGTATTTATGGATCTCAAGAACAGGGTCTTTAAACCCTGCATGACATGTTTGTGATAGTCTTCATAGATGACATATTGATTTATTCCCAAAGTGAAGAAGAGCATATGAATTATTTGAGGGTGGTATTATAAATTTTGAGGTATAAAAGGTTGTTTTGCTAAATTTGATAAATGTGAATTTTGGTTGAAAGAGGTTTCATTCCTAGGGCATGTGGTGTCAAGAGATGGAATTAAAGTGGACCCTAAGAAGATGGAAGAAATAAGGCCTAGGCCCTTGATTCTGATGGATATTAGGAGTTTCTTTGGTTTGGTCGGGTACTACCGGAGGTTTCTGAAGGATTTCTCTTCAGTTTCTTCCTTGTGACAAAATTGATACAAAAGAAGGCAAAATTTGTTTAGACTGATAAATGTGAAAGAAGTTTTCAAAGTCAAGCTTATCTTTGCTCCTATGTTGGCTTTCCCGAAAAGGCTAGAAGGGTTTGTGGTATATTGTGATGCCTCAAGGGTTGGTTTGGGGTATGTATTGATGCAAAACGGCAAGGTTATAGAATATTCTTCTCGTCAACTAAAGGTGCATGAGTGTAATTATCCCACCCATGATCTTGAAATAGTGGTTGTGGTCTTTTCTTTGAAAATATAGCATCATTATTTATATGGGGTTCATGTAGATGTATTCACCGATCACAAGAGTCTCCTATATATGTTCACACGAAAGGATCTTAATTTAAGACCTTCAAGGCGATTAGAACTCCTTAAGGATTATGACATGAGTGTGTGCTATCATCTCGGCAAAGCTAACATTGTGGTAGATGCTCTAAGTAGAGTGTCCATGGGGAGTGTAGTTCATATTGATGATGGAAATAAGGGGGTGGCTAGAGAAGTTTACCGGTTGGCTAGGTTGAGAGTTAGGTTGAATGAAGTTGAAAATAGAGGTGTGGTGGTTATTGATGGTTCGAAATCTTCTTTAGTTGAAGAGGTTAAGTCCAAACATGACCTTCACCCCGCCTTACTAGAATTGAAAGTTTTGGTAAAGGATGGTAAAGTAGAGGTTTCCTCCCAAGGGGGAGATGGTGTCCTTAGGTACCAAAGTACGCTATGTATACCTAATGTTAATGGCTTGAGGGAGTTGTTTTTGAAGGAGGCACATCTAATGTAGATTTCTTGGCCCCCGATCCATCTAAAGTAGACATGTTGTTCAATATGGATAGTATGTATTGAGCTTGACTCCTTTTTATGCTTACGTTATTATGAAAGACTTCCTTTTGTCCCTTATTTCCCTTTATGCTCTTTTATGTTGATGATGAGATGGAAGTCCCAAGTCCTGCTTCCCTTAGACTCCATTGTTGCTTGTTGTTGTCTTATTTTTGCTTCCGCAACCAAAGATGTGTGAGTGATATGCTAAGAGGCTTATTTAGGATTTCTTTGAGTTCTCCGTTAATCGTGTCACATCTAGGCCCTAGGCTCGGGTCGTGACAATATCAATCAAAAAATTGATGTTAATTGACTTCAATGTAGAATGAAGGTTCTTCAATGGAGTAGCTGGTACCCAAATCTCTATTTCTTCCCCTTTTTATGAAACTTATCAAGTGTGGTATTAACTTGTTATACAAGGCAGTACATTATCTAACTGACAAATTATATACATATATTTTATAATTATACATACATAATATATTATTTTAAAGAATATTTTTATAGATCTTATATATGTTTTCATTAATTTTTAATTTTGAGTGTATTTATGAAAGCATAAAATTCTCAAGACCAGAATATTTATCTAATTGATTTCATGCATATAAATGTCAATAACAATACTTGATGGAACTAGAAATGTCACTATCTCTTCCTTCATTCTAAGCCAAAATGATGAACTTTGAAATTTTATTCACAACAAATTTCGTGATTGAAAGCTCTATAATATTAGTATTCTAACTATCTTTTGTTTTGAATGGATTGTTGTCACTTTTTCTTCATTCTGAATATATCATTGCTTTTATTTTTATGTATAGTTAATAAATGCAACAAACCAAAACTTAATAACCAAATTGATAAATGTGTATTATAATTTGTTTGGTTTGATTTTGAGAATTTAAAAATCGATTAAGTTTGTTTGATTTTGGTTTTGACCAATAATCGATCTAAACTGACCCGTGAACACCTCTTCTAATAAAAGGGTTCATTCCCTGGAGTTCATCGAGGGTGATCAAGTGTGGCTGAGGATATCGTCCATGATGGTATAATGAGATTTGGAAGAAGGGTAAGCTTAGCCCAAGGTTTATCGGTCCTTTTGAAATTTTGAGGAGGATAAGAGAGGTGACCTATGAGCTATCCTTGCCACTTAGTTTATTAGTTGTTCACCCAGTGTTTCATGTTTCTATACTTTGCCAATAACAGTATCATGTGATTTCTTTTGACTCAGTAGAGTTGGGTTCGGATTTGACTTATGAGGAGGAGCCACTAGCCATCCAGATGGGTAGGTTCACAAGTGTACGATTAAGGACATGGGCGGATCCACATGGACTATCCTGAGTGCTCGATCACCCATTGAAGCCAAAATAAATTTTGTGCATCTATATAAAAAATATACAAATATTGTATATATATATAAAGATAAGCACTCAATGAATAAGAAATCTCATGGGTGCTTTGGTTCTTGCTCAACACCAAATTTTTTTACCTTTAAATACACATACCAGATGAGCACCCACAGTCTTTAAGTCCTAGATTTTCCACTGACTAAGGAGACTTCAATGAAGGTCCAGTGGCAGCATCATCTCGTTGGAGAGGCAACTTCGGGGATAGAGTCTAATATACATGTTCGGCATTCCCATCTTTTCGAGGCTTCAGGTACTTTTCTTTACTTTATGTTTGAGGATGAAGATGGCTTTTAATAGTCGATGATCTAATGAAATGACCCTTAAGTTATTTTAAGAATTAATCCTCTTATTTTATAAAATATCCTTCCCATATATTTTAAATGAGTATTTTGGACTATTTGATAATTATGATTTTTTCACTCCTGGGTAAATTTAGACAATTAGATTAATTCATAGACCAAAGAGTAAGTTACTTAAGTACTGCTTAGCCTATATATTAAAAATAAATTAGTAGGGTTTAATATTTTAGATCATAAGTGGATTAAAAAAATAATAAGCAAACACCTTTGGAAAAGGAGTTCGGCGAAAACCAACGAGCTAACCAGGTAAACCTCTTAATTATTCTCTTGTGTTTATGGTTAGGAATTATAATTTTATTATCATCATATTCGGCAATGAAAGATAAAGAACAATATTTAAGTTGTAATAAGTTAAAAATATAGAATTTGCATACATATTTTGTAGCATTTTTGGATTGGGAAAATATGGTGTTTATGACTAAGGAAGTCAATGATTGTCCAAGTAAGTGAGAGTTACAGTGGTGAGGATGATGATATAAGGTGAAGTACTAGAGCGAAGGAAAAACATTTTGTAATATTAGGACATCATTTAGTTATTAATTACATACTTAAGCCTTAATTGCGTGATTTGCTACTGTTGTTTTATTTTGTTATATAGAAATAAGATATTAAATTATAGTTGTATTGTATTACATAAAATATCATTGGATTATGTTATGTAGAGAAATGGAGACTTAACTCTGCGCTTGAAATTTTGGGAATTGACTATGGAATTTTTTTAGTTTTTGGGTCTAGGCTAGACACATAGTAATATGGGTATTGTTAGTTTTGAAATCTTTTTGTGATAATTTATTTGAATAGATAGTGGTGCTACGGATTCTCTTCGGAAGGGGAAGGCTCAAGTCCTGCAGTGAATGTTTAATTATTAAGGCAAGTGAATTTCTTGACCTTTGTTAAGTATATATAATCTCGGGCTTCCTTGTGTGACGTGTTGAGAATGATTTTCAAAGGTATTGAGTTAATGTTGATGCTGCATCAAGACTATGTTGTTGTGAATTATAAATTGTATTAAAACTAGTCATCTCCTCATTATTGTGCAGACGTGCCAATTTGCATGGATTTTTGTGACAGGTGTTATGTGAACTGAGAAAGAATAAGAATTAAAAACAATGTACCATTTTGAGGGATGTGTACGCACGCCACGACAGATATTATAATTCAAAGGTCATGTTGCACATCGTGATGAATATTATGATTCAAGAGATGTGTCAAATGCCGTGATGGATACTATGATTCGAGGGTCGTGTCGCATGCTGCGATAGATGCATGGACTCAAAGTCCCCCATGGGTCCCGGACTGAGAGACCACAGGTGCGTATCACTAGGATCGACATGCATCATTATACCTGACATTACTCTATAGCATTACATTGCATATCTTTGTCATTTATGAACTTGTGAGTGCCTTTTGTGAAACTTGTGATAGATGCACTTGATCCCTTGTGTTGTTGATCTATAATTTCTGGTGTGATATTATTGAGCTATCCGATATGTAAATTGTGAACTTTTAGGTTGGGCTGGTTTTTATGCAAGTTGTAGTTGTGGAGGTTCGATTGGAGTGTTAGGAGTACACGTATTTTGTATTACTTAATTTTTGGTTTATTTGTTCACCTGTTGAGTACCGTGCATTTGGTACTCACCCTTTGCTACTACATTTTTATAGGTTACGAGCTCAGATCTTCGTGATACCCTCTATTCTTCCTTGTCTGAGGCTTCCTGCGGAGATCGTTTGAGATAGTTATTTGTCATCCCAGCTTACTTCTCACTCCTATTTATGATTTTGTTCTACTTTAGAGACAATATCATTTGATACTTGTGTTTTCTTTCAAATCTAGTGTAATACATTAAGAGGCTTGTGCACTTAACAAAAAGATTTTGGAGAATTTTTAATTAAGTTGGCTTAGTTATGAGCATCATTGACTACTAATAATCTTTTTTTGACCTTATTTTAATGTCATATTTTATCTTTATAATTAGGTTTAGGCTGACTTATCTTGGTGGAATAAGACGAGTATCATCACATCCATTTTTGGGTCGCGACAGAAACATCTTCCTCAAATGCAGTATATGATATTTTAAAGTTCTACTATATATGACTATGTCATCTAAGTAAACTACTACAAAGTCATCAAGATAATCATAAAGAACATTGTTCATTAAGTTGTCGAAAGTGGCCAGGGAATTAGTCAGTCTAAATGACATTACAAGAAATTCAAAGCTACCATATCTAGTTACACAAGTAGTCTTTGGGGCATCTCACTCGGCTATGTGAACCTGTCAATAGTTAGACCTTCAGTCTAACTTAGACAAGAAACTAGCCTTAGATGTCCTATCGAGCAAGTCTTGAACCAGCAACTTTGGATACGTGTTCTTCACAGTCACTTTATTCAATGCTCTATAGTCAATGCACGTCCTAAGACTGCCATCTTACTTTTTCTAAAATAAAACAGGAGCACCAAATGGAGCCTTGGATGGCTAGATCATACCTAGAGGTGGCAAATGGGTGGATTGAATTGCATTTAGATGGATTGAATATGGATTGAGCCAAAATGGATTGGATCACAATCCATCCATATAAAATATGGATAAATATGGATTTGATCAAATATTGTTTGGATAAGAATAGTTCCAACCCACTTTATTCTCTTGAATACAAAAGATAAAATCAAAACTAGATTGTCAATGTTCAATCCTAATCACCCCAACCCTACTCCCAAATAATTTATTTTTAAAAAAATTATTATTTTAATTCTTTTTTAATAAAATTTTGGTTATTTGGTGTACCGAAGTTTTGAGACCCCTACACCGAATCGAAGAACTGAAGTTTTGAAAAACGAACACCTACACCAAAATGAAAAATGGAATTATGTCACACCCCTTCCTGGGGTCGTGACCGGTGTCCGATAGGGACACGTAACCACCTAATAGGTCGAATTCCATTCCAATCTTATCCTAGGATTCTACCGAAATTTCGGCAGAGTTTCCCCTGTTTTACTGACTAACCTCACCTGCAGCAGCTCCCAGAATTTACAAAGAAAAGGCATGCACACACAAATGTATATATATCCAAAAGAACGCGGGCCGACAAGGTCACCGCTGCGGTCCTGCCGCCTAATAGAATTCCAAACAAACATACTTACAATCTCAT
>JAOTQR010113440.1:0-25459 GCA_025774065.1 Solanum ossicruentum | reverse complement strand
ACTATATGATGATAAAATGATGATGAAAAGGAAAGTATGTGTATGATGATGAAAGGAGTGCATATGCATATATCTATATATATATATATATATAGATATAATCAAGCCTAACTAGGGGGGTTGTAGGCCCAGGTATCCTATCAAGGGATTGGTACCTTGGTCATCTAGGTCGGAGGGTTGTAGGTCCCAGTAACCTTGTTAGAAATTGGTACCCATCGACCTTGATGGGGGCTTTGTACTCTATCAACTTTGGCGGGGGCTTTGTACTCTTATCAACCTCGATGGCGGCTTATACTCTACAAACCTCATGAAGGGGTTTGTACCTCATTTGCCTATCCAAGGGGATGGTAGGCCTTGGCTTTCACTATAATGGTCACTCTTTACACTCGTATTCTAAATTATATAAGCATGGTTTTATTTCAAGCTTCATTCATATATGTCATATTGTTAGTATGTTATTCATTACTTATGACTATGCATTTTGTCTTGATACCTAACTCTTGTTGCATTGTATCCTACATACTTAGTACATTCAGATGTTCTAACGCATAGTCTATGCCTACATGGTGTCACCATATAGGAATCGGTGTATCGTTTGATCATTCTCCTCCACGTGGCTAGTACGACTTCCATCAAGCTTGTTGGTGAGTCCTCCATTCCGAGGATATTACTTATGCTCTATTGCTATGTATTAGGACTTTCTCTTTTTGACTTATGTATTGACTATGAAGGTGAGTCCGGTTGCATTGTGTTGGCCCCGCTCTTATCTATGTAGTAGAGGTGTTGTTGAACATTTTATGTATCTACGCTAAGAGCTTGATTCTATTGACTCTTGATGTTTATGATATGGAAGTTTATCCTTAGTCCCAATTTTCCTTTGTTTATATTTATCTCATATTATCATTCTAATTGCTTCCGCGATATAGGATGTGTAATGATATGCTATGAGGCTTGTTTGGGGTTCCTTCGGATTCCCCATTCGCCGGTCATGTCTAGGCCCTAGGTTTGGGTTGTGACAATTACTTAGAAGCTCTTATACTTATGACTCCAAGTTTTGAGATTTTAAACTATGGGGTCGTTTGGTACAAATATCAACAACGTAGATATTAGTATTGTAGGGATTAGTAACGCATGGATTAGTAATGCTGGGATTATTTTTTATCAAGTGTTTGGTTTATTACTTCTCACCTAATCTTGTGGTTGTTGTAAAATTTTACCAGAACCTTCTTTTTCACTTATATCCTTGAATCATTATGGGATATTATATTTCATGTAATTGGGTCAAGTACATGATTGCTAGACATTTTTTTTTTGGTAGCCTTCTAACTAGCTTGAAGAAGAACACATTTGTTGCCATGTTTTCTACTTAATTTCTCACTTGAGTTATTTGAAGATAAATAATTGGCATCTTAATAAATTGATTATTTACAAAATACCAATTTATAATTTAATAAAGATAGAACATCTACTTTTAAAATTGAAAAGACTATAAATAATAATAAGATAAAATATATCATCTCTGTTTACACATAAAAGTTGCAAGTTGTGGTTTTAAATGGAGTTAATATCTTAAATTACTCAACTTCGAGAATTTATCTATTGAGCTTTGTCTTGTATAATAAAATCACTCAATAAGGCATTTGTATCAAAAAATAACTTAACTAAATTAAACATCGAAACTAATTTTTGACATGCCAATTTTATTTTTTATATTATGTAAATATGAATCCATAAATAAATGAAATTTTAAAAATTGATATGGCAAGAAAATTATTTTATATTATGTAAATATGAACCCAAAAAAAAAATTGTAAGTTTATTTATTTAAATAAATTTATTAGTGCAAAACTACAATTATAAAACATAACATTAAGAAAAGAATTTAAGGGGATTGAGGGATAGTTTGTTTATTTAGGGGGCTTATCCAAGGATTGTTAAACCTTGGATTAGCTATCCCTCCATTTTCTAGGAATAAAAATAATACCTTGAATGAGGTATAACTAATTCATGGGCTAAATCAAATAAAGTAACCAAACAATGGATTAGTTAAATTATCCAAGGATTAAGGATTATTCTTAATCCACGAACTATTTTTATATAATACACCCTACCAAACATACCCTAAGTGTTGTTGTTGCTTTTACTTTGGTCTTATTTGTCTTTAGTCGCGATCCGGTTTTGGACAAAAAAAGAAAGAAAAGTAAAACAAAAAAAACGAGGAGGGGGTGGGGGGGGGAGGGAGATAAATATGTAATTGGGAGCCATAAAGAGGTGCCACATCACTTATCTATATCTAAGGTTTATATTATAAATAGATATAGTTACTTATGGATATTGATTTCACAACATTCCGTATGCACACAATTAGTAATAATAAAAAATTTTACATCAATTATTCAAAGGAACTTATACTTTGTTATTCTATTTATAAACAATGATATAAATTTTTAGTTTAAAAATAATGATATTATTTTAAAAAATAATCACGTAAAACACGTATGCATCAAAACTAGTATATTTTGCGGTGATTATGAGGTTTCTAATGTATACTGTAATTTTTCCATTATTTGTAAACCTTTTAAGTTCTGTAACTAAAAAATACAGGTTTCTAATGTATAGTGTAATATTTTAATTATTTCTAAACATTTAAGTTCCATATCCAATAAATACATAAATGTGTGTCTGGTCAATTTATTTCATTTTCAACTAATCATTTTTTGGTGTGGATGTGTTTTCAGTAGTAGAGATCGATTGTCCGGGCAAGCTAACATTATGAAATCGATGTAACGACACCAAAAAGTGCCTCGGAAGTGTCCAAAATCATAATTTCTATATATCTCAAAATTCATGCATTGTTTCAAAAATCCGACTTATATTCTTGATCAGGGGGTCAAATTGAGTGGGAAATGGGTCTAATCCTGATTTCAGAGCAAACAATTTCACAATTTTGATTTTCAAAGTTTGTGATTTCCAGAGAAGAATTGCGCCCCAGGCGGACGCGCCAGGGGTGCACCAGTGTGTTAAAATTGTCCAGTTTTTTTGTGTTCCGATCCAAGGCTTTTGGGTCTTGGGCCTAAGCCTTCTCATGTATGAAAATGACTATAATTAGTCTTATTTCACCCTCATATCATTCAAGACATTCCCAAATACTCACTCAAACACTTAGCTAATATTTCATCTCCTAAATTCAAGTCTCAAACTCATCCGAATTTCAAGTTTCTCGCTCAAGCTTCAAGTCTCCATTTCTAGTCTTCATCAAGTTATTCTCTAAAGATAAGGAATGTAGGTTTCTTTCATTGGTTCCTTTCACCCATGATGCCCAAGCTTCCTTTTACCTTTTATTGCATGATTTAGAGTTGATTTACTCACAGGTCGTATTTATTAAGAAATTCACTACACACTATGTTGGGGTTTATGAAATTATGACTGTTTTAACATGTTTTGAGTTATGAATCTAAGACCTAATGTGAGATTCGATGAAGGATTTTGATGTATATTGTTTGAGGGTGTTACCGAGTATCTATTAATGATTTTACACTGATTTTTCTAGCATGATATCATGCTTGAATTGCGTAGTTTTACACTAGCAATACACACCCACCAAGTGTTTGATAAGATGTCTAGTTTAGCGTTCTTGAGAAATTGATGGTCCAATGCATGTCTTATGAGTTGAATGACTATATGATGATGAAAGAAATCTATATACGTGTGTTTAAAGCATGTAAAGCACCTGTGGTATTGCAAGTGAATTGTTGGGCTCTCATTTTGTTATATTCTTGGGAATTGTTGATGAGTTATTAAGTTCTTATGCTAAGGTTTATGCTCTTGTGAATTCTAAAGCCAACTAGAAGGGATTATGAATTATGTTATATGCTTTACCTGCTAGTACAAGGCCAATTTCTACATGTAGGGGTTATGAACTTTATTATACACCTTACCCTCATGTACGAATCAATGCTACTCACCTACTCAAACCTAGATGAAGGGGTTATGAACTATGTTGCAATCTTTACCCTCGTGTGTGGTTTGAGGTTATAAAAGGTATACACATGTAGGGGTTATGACTTATGCTACCTTCTACCCTCATGTGCTATTCACTTACTCATTTTTCTACATATAGGAGTTATGAACTATGTTGCACTCCTTACCCTCGTGTATGATTTGAGGTTATACAATGTATTTGTATGAAGGGGTTATGAACTATACGGTATGCCTCACCCTCATATGTATATATGTAGGGTTTATGAACTATGCTATCTTCTACCCTCATGTGTTATTCGTTATCTCATGTACTACCAATTACCCACTAGAAGGGATTATGACTCATGCTATATCCCTCACCCTCTAGTACAAGGTATTTGGATGATCTAATCATGTCACCTTATTGGGTTAAACAAGCATTGTTCATGCATGCTATGTTGCTAATGTACTATTTCTTGCTATGATTATGCATTTTGATTATATAACCTATCTCTTGTTGCATTGCATCCTACATACTTAGAATATTCCAACGTACTAACGTATACTCTATCCCTACATGATATCACCATATAGGAACCGGAGCCCCGCTTGAGTATCTCCACCCACGTGGCTAGTACGATTTCACTCAAGCTTGTTAGTGAGTCCTCCATTACGAGGACATCGCTTATGATCTCATACTATGTTCTAAAACTATCTTTCTTTTATATATACGTTGACCATGAGGGTGAGCCTGATTGCTTTTCTTAGCCTCCGTTCTTATCTATGTAGTAGAGGTGTTGTTGGCCATGTTATGTATCTATGCTACGAGTCCTGACTCTCTTGTTTCTTGATGTTGATGATATGGAAGTCTCCCCTTAGTCCCAATTCCCCTTGTTTATGCTTATCTCATATTGTCATTTAAATTTCTTCCGCGACCAAGGATGTCTAATGATATTCTATGAAGCTTGTTTGAGGTTCCTTCGTGTTCCCCATTCACCGGTCACATCTAGGCCATAGGCTTGGGATGTGACAAAGATGGTGTCAAAAAACTCGATTGTTAGATCCTTGGAGTCCAACACACAACATTGATTAGAGTCTTATTCATGGTTGTGTTGTGCACCATAACTATGAGTAAGAGGCTATGAGACATTTTAGGAGATGTTTACGTTCTTTATGTTCTAAGTCATGCTATAGAGTTGAAAAAAGTCCTTTCCCACTAACAATTGTTCTTTGCCATGCTAGTTGATCATGCCAAACATAAGAGGAAGAAAAGCTCGCACTCCCGAGGGACAACCGACTCATGGTGAACTCTAAGATGCTTTCACCTTGCTAGTTCAAGCTATGGCCTATCAAGTTAATCAAGGGGCCCAAACCCCTCATGCTCTTACACTGGCATCTCGGGTGAGAGAACTTCCTGAAGATGAACCCACCAGAGTTTTATGGGTCAAAGGTAGATGAGGACCCACACGAGTTTGTTGATGAGGTCTACAAGGTATTGGCTATCATGGTTATGAGGTCGGAAGATAAGGCGGAGTTGGTGGCCTACCAACTCAAAGGGATAGCACAAACAGGGTACAATCAATGGAGTGAAGAGAAGGGAGTCAACAATGCAGTTCTATGGGAAGAGTTCAATGTGGCCTTTCTTAATCGGTTCTTCCCTGTTAAGCTTAGGGAGGCCAAGATGGCAGAGTGTATGAATTTGAAGTAAGGATCAATGAGTGTCCGGGAGTATGCCTTCAAGTTCAACTAACTCTCTAGTATGCTTCTCACTTGGTTGCTGACCCAAGGGCTAGAATGAATAAGTTCATGATGGGTGTCTCTGATTTGGTAAGTGAAGAAAGTTGGTCCGCTATGTTGGTTAATATGGATTTGTCCTGCCTCATGATTTATGTCGAATAACTTGAGGGTGAGACACTTAGGAAGAAGAGTTGTGGAGAGTCCAAGAGGGCTCAATTTAAGGATGACCGATTCCAACAAAGTATCGAGTTTCAAGGACAAGGGTCTTCTAGTGCTCCAAACAAGAGGCTTATTATTGAAGGAATGGATAAACCAAGGTTCCAAGGAGGAGATAGTGGAATGAGTTTCCCAAAATGCCCACAATGTGAAAAGCATCATCATGGCAAATGCTTAAAGAATTCAAGTACATGTTACGGGTGTGGAAAAGTAGGTCACAAGCTTATTGATTGCCCTTATATCTGGAACAAGGGCAAGGAGGGTCATCCTCAAGGTCAAGGTGGTCATGTGAATCAAGAGGCCCAAGGTGGGTATATTGATCAAGGAGGTGCTCCGAGACATAATCGTTTCTATGATCTTCAAAGGAGGCAAGGGGTGGGTGAGGCACCCGATGTTGCTACCGGTATGTTGATGTTTCCTTTTGTTGCTAGTGGGCTTCATTTGTGTTCTAGATGGTTATGTGGACTTTTGCTGTCTATCCCATTAGTGAGTCTATTGTTGCTAGAATGGTCTATGGAAATTATTCCATTGTCATATTGCATTTAGGTCTTGACTTATTATTCTGTTGGATTAGATATGGTGGATTGGATGATTATACTTCGGATGGATTAATTGCATGCATGTCATGTATCCATTGATGGTAGGGCCCGTAGACTAGATTCCAATTCCCTAATAACCCATCAATGAGTGGGGGCTTGTAAGGGGTTATGAAGGTGTAAGTACGTTTCTTTCCTTAAGGTGCAATTGATCTCTGTAGGATTACATTTATTATCTTGTAAGAGTTAGATGTATTGAACCTACATTATTTCTATTGAGTTATTTCCGGTGATCAATGAGTCCTTGATGTCCTTTCCGATATCTTGAATTTGCGGTGGTGTCTTTTGGTTTGACTTACGCACCGGTCATGTCTATAGGTCTCGTGAATAGGATCTTTAATCCCTACCTTGCTGTTTTGTGATGGTTATTGGTAATGATGTGTCGGGCCATTTTTGGAAGTAAGGAAGAGCTTGTGAATCATTTGAGGGTTATGTTGTGAATTTAGAAGGAGGTGAAGTTGGGTGAAGTTGAGAATGGTTGTGTAGTGGTTTTGATGGTTTCAACTTTCTTTGATGGGAGGGGGTCTAGTTTGAGCAAGGCCTTGATCAAGCCTTAATGGGGTTGGAGGTTTTGGGTGAAAAGGATAGAGTGAAGGTTGTCTCCCAAGGGAGAGATGGTGGTTTATAGTACCAAGTGGACTATGTATGTATAAGGTTGTCAATTGAGTTTATGGTTTGTGGGTTCTTATAGGGTGTTGAAGAAGCTTGGTAGGATTGCATGCGAATAGGAATTTGCCTATGGTTATGGGTCTGGGTATGGTTTGTTCGGTCTTCCATGCTTCTAGGTTGAGGGGGATGTATTAGTGACTCTAATGCTATAGAACTCTTTGAGGTTGTGGGTGTTATGGAGGATGAGTTGGGTTAGGAGGAGGTCTCGATGGGAATATTGGATGAATGGATGGAAAAGTTGATTAATAAGGGTATAGTGTTCATCAAGGCCTTTTGGAAGAATCGTCTAGTCGATAGTGTCTTTCGGGGAGCTGGGGCGGGCATGGAGAAACAATATTCGTATCTTTTTTGTTCTATTCAAGCTTATGATGACGTGTCGAGTCTTTTCATGATTCCAAATCTTATGTTTCAGCCCCTATGTCATTTGCATGTATCCATGTTTATGTTAACAAGTTTGTGACAATTTTATTTTGACACTTACGTTGATATTTTGAAAATGGTGTTTTAAATGTGTTGTTGCATTCTTGTTGGGGCTGATTTATTCATGATTACTCTTCTCATATACGTTTCCTTTACATTCAGGGACGAATGTTCCCAAGGGAGAGGTATTGTAAAAACCCAAAAAGTGCCCGAAAATATGCCTTGGAAGTGCCCAGAATCATAATTTCCATATATCTCAAAATCCATGCATTATTTCAAAAATTCGAATTCATATTCTTCATCAGGGGGTCAAATTGAGTAGAAAATGGGTCTAACCCTGATTTTAGAGCGAACGATTCACAATTTTGATTTTCAAAGTTTGCGATTTCTAGAGAAGAATTGTGCCCCCGCGCCAGTGTGTTAACATTGTCCAGTTTTTTTGTGTTCCAGTCCAATACTTTTGGGTCTTAGGCCTAAGCCTTCCCATGTGTGAAAATGCGTATATTTAGTCTTATTTCACTCTCATATCATTCAAGACATTCCCAAATACTCACTCAAACACTTAGCCAATATTTTATCTCCTAAATTCAAGTCTCAAACTCATCTGGATTTCAATGTTCTCACTCAGGCTTCAAGTCTCCATCTCTAATCTTCATCAAGCTATTCTCCAAAACTAAGGTATGTGGGTTTGTTTTCATGGGTTCCTTTCACCCATGATGCACAAGCTTCCTTTTACCTTTTATTGCATGATTTAGAGTTGATTTACTCACGGGTCGTATTTATTAAGATATTCAATGCATACTATATTGGGGTTTATGAAAGTATGACTGTTTTAGCATGTTTTGAGTCATGAATCTAAGATTTTACACTGATTTGATTAAGAATTTTGATGTATATTATTTGAGGGTGTTACCAAGTATTTGTTGATGGTTTTACACTGATTCTTTTAGCATGATTTCACTCTTGAATTTTATGGTTTTACACTAGCAATACACATCCGCCAGGTGTTTGATAAAATATTTGGTTTAGGGTTCTTGAGGAATTGATAGTCCAAATGTATGTCTTATGAGTTATGTTTCCAATATTTAAAAAGTTTAGGTTATTAGAAAGTCTTTAGGTTAAATATAGGTTTCCAATATTTAAATATTTAAAAAGTACACTTGAATTTAAGTATAGGTTTCCAATATTATTGCTTATTAAATTCAATTGAAGTATGAGTTATGTTTACCTGATGATGTTAAGTTGATTTAAGCCCTAATATGATGAATTGCTTTGAAATTATGAAGTTATGAATATGCATGTCCCCTTTAAAGCATGATTTACGCATGAGTAACCTATATTTATGATTTAAATGTGAATTTTACTTATGTTTTTTTTTTTTTTGCATTTCATAATGTATTGTTGATTTAAGTTTGAATAGATATTATCCATGTTATTCTCACATCATTCATGGCACATCCATTCATGAGCATTGGATTTTATGAAAATTATTATGAAGTGGGTTAAGCCCATATATGTCTATGAATATGATTGTGATGAAAATATGGTTATGAACATGAGTATGATACAAGTTGAATACCATTACGATATAATTTACTAGTAATATGAACTTGATTTCTACATGAATAAAAATTATGCGGGTGTGCATATAATATGACATCTTGCATGAGTATGTAATCACAAGTGTGTATTGATAAAATGGGCACAAGCCTCCTTTTACACAATGCATAGATGAGGATAGGTACAACTTTCCCTATGCACATGGTTATATGAGCTAAGGGTGTATTGATAAGGCTGGGCAACCCTCCTTTTACACAATGCATAGATGAGGATAGGTACAATCTTCCCTATGCACATTGTTATATGAGCTAACTGTGTATTTAAGAGGAGGGGCACAACCCCTCCCTTTACATAATATATAGATGAGGATAGGTACAACCTTCCCTATACAAACTTATGTCATGAGCTAAGTGTGTATTGATAAGGATGGGTACAACTCTCCCTTTACACAATTCAGGTAAGGAGTGACACATTGAGTGCTAGTATATATGGGTTATGGCTACTCTATGGTTTTCATGTAATATATTATGCAAGTTCACATCATCTTTCTTTTATGTTACATGCCTGCATACACTTACATTAAAATATACTAACACATACTTTTGCCTACATGATCTGACTATGTAGGGATCGAAGACTACATTCATCTACCGCTTGATGGCTAGTCGGATTTGAAAAAGTTGTCATGGTGAGTCCTTCCTTCCAAGGACAAGCCACCATCCATCTACCTTATGTTGCTTCCATTCATGCTACTATTTATTTTTTAGGGTGAGCTCGGGACATAACTTGGCCCTCATCCTATCTTATGACTAGAGGCATTGTTTGAATCTTGTAGACTAATGTATAGATATATGTTATGTGTTGATATTTCGAGCTTATGACCATGGAGATCTTTTGGATATGAGTACTTAGATGTGATTATGTTATGGTATGGAATTTGGAAGATCCTAAGTCCCATATTTCCCCATATAGTGAGTCCTACTTTCCCGAACCCTAAAATTATATGTTTACTATTTATATGCGCTTCTGAACCAATGATGGGAATATGGACACTTTGATGCTTGTTTGGGGGCTCCTGGGTTTCCATTTGGTATGTCTCTCTTAGATCCTAGGTCTGTGTCGTGACACGTATCTTATATGACTGGCGTCATTATTATGCACATATCTTATACTAGACTGTGTGCATTGGTATGCACAGATCTTATTTCTGATTAGATCACATTGATATGCACACATGTTATATATGACTGATTACATTTGTATGCACACGTTTGGTACATGATTGAATGCATTGTTATGCACATTTCTCATTACCTCTGCATCATTTAAGACACTATGATTCATGTTGAGACAGTGGTTATAGCTTGTGATGCTTTGAGATACTTCCAATTATAGTATGTAATGCCTTATTATATATTTGAGTACATATCCTTCGATACCCGAGTTCTATCTTACAGCTTCGACTCGAGAGATGTGTATATTGGCTCGATAGATATGTCCACACCCATCTTCGGGAGGCTACGAAATACTTATTAGGAAAGAGTTTCCACACCTTGCTTCCATTAGTGTGTTCCTTTATATCAACCATTTTGAAATTGTCTAATCTACTCCTTCTTCATAGATACCGACTACTAGATCTCATCGATCAGTGGGAGAGCTTCAGGCAGCTGATATGGCTCCCACCTAAGGTCGACATAGAGTTCGGGCAGGACCAGGTGCATCCCACATATTAGAGGGGTAGCTCCACCTCAAGGATAGAGTAGATTGGCTTCTTGAGAGCATGTTCATTAGCAAAAGGGGCCTATTAACCCTCTTGCGTAGAAAAAGGGGCCTATTAACCCTCTTGCGATTGTTATTACTCCACTTCAGGCATCTAGATTGAGTTCGGGTACTAAGTTACAGACTTTAAATGTTGCTCTTTCTACTGCACCTCCTTTGTTTGTAGTGCCACCATCTTCTATTAGCCTAACTATGCCTACAATGGAGTAGAAGAGCTTTAAGAGGTTTGTGCGGTGGGCTCCACCACGATTTGATGGAATACCTGGCGATAGAGCTTATGATATTTTGTTAGAGTGCCAAGGCCAATTGTAACCTAGCTATTCTTGAGTCGTATAGGTGAAATGCCCCAAAAAGGACCCGAAAATGTGCCACGAAAATGCCCATATTCGTAAATTTCATAAATCTCAAAATATGTGCGTGATATCAAACATTCGACTTTATATTCGTGATCATGGGGCAAAGTTGAGTAGGAGATGGGGGTAACCCCAATTTTAGAGTAACCATATCAAAATTTAATTTTCTAAAATTTTTTATTTATAGAATCGATCTGCGCCCTAGAGTGACGTGGCCAGGGCACGGACCTATACATTTTTTTTAGTTCAGTCCAAGGCCTTAAGGTCTTGGGCCTAAGCCTTCCCATGAGTAAAAACACCTATACTTAGTCATTTTTAAATCTCATATCATTCAAGACATTCCCCAAAACCCTCTTTAACACTTAGCCAAATATTTCACCCAAATTCAAGTGATTCAAACTCATTTCCAGATTCAAGAAATTCATTCAAGCCTCAAGTTCTCATTCCAATCTTCATCAAGAGAATCTCCAAAGTTGAGGTATGTGGGTTTCAACTAGTGGGCCCTTTCACCCATAGTGCCCAACCTTCTTTTTTATACAAATTACATGTTTTCAAGTAGATTTATTTATGGGTATTCTTACCATGAACTTGATTATAAACTATATTAGGGGTTTTCATGAAATATGGACTGTGTAAGAATGTCTTGAGCTATAAGTTATGTTCAATGATGAGATTTGATGAAGGGTTTTAATGTATCTTGCATGAGCGTGTTACCAAGTGTTGGTGGGTAGATTTACATCAAGTTTTCTCACATGATTTCACTCTTGAATTTCATGATTTTGAACTAGTATTACACATCAATCAAGTGTTTGATAAAATATTCGGTTATGGGTTCTTCAGTTGTTGATGGTCTAATGCATGGCATATGAGTGAAGTGGCTTTATGATGATAAATGGAATGTATATATGTGTTGGTTTCATTATGTTTGGTAATGCAAGTTGACCATGCCTCGTTTGGGGGGTGGTAGGCCCAAACAACCATGTTGGTGGTTTATACCTAAATCACCTCACTCTGGGGATAGTAGGCCTGTGCAACTATATTGGGGGGTTTATACCTCAATCACCTCACTTGGGGGGTGGTAGACTTGTGCAATCATGTTGGGTTGTGTGTACCTCAATCACCTCGCCAAGGGGGTGGTAGGCCTTAGTCCTTATTATGATTATCTCTTCCTACACATGCAATATGTTCTATATAAGCATATTTTACTTCAACCATAATTCATACATGTCATATTGTTACTTTGCTCTTCCATTGCCTATATGTATGCATTTTGCATATGTTGCCAATCTCTTATTGCATTGCATCCTACATATTTACTACATTCAAACGTACTAACGCATACTATATGCCAACATGATGTTACCATGTAGGAACCGAAGCTCCACTTGACCATCTTCCTCCTCCACTTGGCTAGTACTATCTTTGAAGCAAGTTTAGTGAGTCTTCAACTTCGAGGATGATATTTTTTGATCTTATGTTATATAAAGAATCTATTTCTTTTATTGTATGCTTTTGACTATAAGGGTGAGCCCGAAATGTTGTCTTGGCCCCCTCTCAGTTTAGAGGTGTTTTTGGACAAGTTATGTAATGATGCTTTGAGTGTGACTCTCTTGAATCTTGTATGTTTTTAAGCTATGAAGTACTCCCATTAGTCCCTTTGTCCCTAATTATATTCTCTTAATGTTGTTTAATTGCTTCTATGACCAAGGATATGTGAATGATATGCTAAGAGGCTTGTATGGGGTACCTTTTGGTTCCCATTCGATGTGTCACATCTAGGCCCTAGGCTTGGGTCGTGACAAACTTGGTATTATCAGAGCACTATGTTTTTATTGGACCTTGACATCCAACACACCATGTCAATTAGAGTCTTATTCATAGTTGTGAAGTGCACCACAACTTTGAGTAAGAGGCTATGAGACATTTTAGGAAATATTTCCCCGTCTTCTTGATCCATGTCATGTTATAGGAGTTACAATAAGGCTTTACCCTAATGAATGTTCTTTCCTATGCTAGATGATGCCTATCCCAAGAGGAAGAAGAGCTCGTACACCCGAAGAACAACTAGCTCATGAATAGTTCCGAGATGTTATTGTCGTGCTAGCTCAAGCTATGACTAATCAAATCAACCAAGGGGCCCAAGCCCCTCATGCTCCTACTCTGGCATTTAGGGTAAGGGATTTCATGAGGATGAACCCACCAGAGTTTGATGGGTCTAAGGTGGATGAGGACCCTCAAGAATTTATTGACGAGGTGTACAAAGTGTTGTCTATCATAGGTGTTAGATCAGACGAGAAAGCGGAGTTAATGGCCTACCAACTCAAAGGGGTGGCCCAAATATGGTTTACTCGATGGAAGGAGAAGAAGGGAACAACAATGTGATCCTTTGGGAGGAGTTTAAGACGGCATTTCTCAACTGGTTCTTTTCTCTTGAGCTTAGGGAGGCCAAAATGATGGAGTTCATGAGTTTAAAGTAAGGATGTATGAGTGTGAGGGAGTATGCCTTCAAGTTCAACCAACTCTTGAAATATGCTCCACAATTGGTTGTCGACCCAATGTCTAGAATGAACAAATTTGTGATAGGATTATTCGATTTGGTTAATGAGGAGTGTCATGCCGCTATGTTGATAATTGACATGAATTTGTCCTGCCTAATGACATATGTCGAAAAATTTGAAGGGGAGAAGCTTAGGAAAAAGAGGAGTGGTGAGGCCAAAAGGGCCTATTTTGATGGTAAATTCCAAAGTCTCAAAGGTGGCCTGTTTCATCAAGGGCAAGGATCTTCTTATGCTCCTAATAGAAGGTTTGCCATTGACAACCCCAGGGTCCAAGGTGATGGTAGGGTGGTGCTCAATGCTATGTGTCCAAAATGTGGTAAGGGTTATAGTGGCCCATGCTTGAGGGATACTAATGCTTGTTTTGTAGGGAAGTAGGGCACAAGGTGATGGATTGCCCTTGTAACCAGAACAAAGGTAGAGATGGTCGTCCACAAGGTCGTGGTGCAAATGCAGTTCCTTTAGGAAGGAGAGGTCAACAATACAGTGTCCCAAGGTACAATCCGTTATATGCTCTTCAAGGGAGGCAAGGGATAGATGAGGTGTTCGATTTCATCACTAGTATGTTAAAAGTCTTTGATTTTGATGTGTATGAATTTATAGACCCGGGTGCCACTCTTTCTTTTGTTACTCCTTTTGTTATCAAAAAGTTTTGTGCTGAACCCAAATTGTTGTGTGAGCCTTATGAAGTGTCTACTCTCATTGGTGCATGTATTGTTGCTAGAAGGGTCTATAGAAATTGTCTTGTTTTCATTTTACATAAAATATTGCCTTGTGATTTTGTTGAGTTGGATATGGTGGGCTCTGATGTCATTCTTGGGATGGATTGGCTGCATGTATACTATGCTTCTATTGATTGTAGAACCCATAGGGTCAAATTCCAATTCCCAAATGAACCCATTCTTGAGTGGGAGAGTAATGATGTGGTGCTCAAGGGTAGATTCATTTCTTGCATTAAAGCCCATAAGTTGATTTCTTAGGGGTGTCTCTATCATCTTATGAGGGTTAGGGGATGTTGAATCCAAGATCCCTCCTATAGAGTCGGTTGCGATGGTTAATGAGTTTCTTAATGTCTTCCCTAATGATCTTCCTAGTGTTCCTCAAGAAAGGAAAATAGACTTTGGTATGGACCTCTTTCCCGATACTCAACCCATTTCTATTCCCCCTTGCTGTATGGCCCTGGTGGAGTTAAAGGAGTTGAAGGAGCAATTGAGGGATTTGTTGGAGAAGGGTTTTATTAGTCCTAGCCAATCACCTTGGGGTGAACCAGTGCTATTTATGAAAAAGAAGGATGGGTCCCTTAGAATGTGCATTGATTACTAGCAACTTAATACGGTCACCATCAAGAATAAGTACTTTTTACCAAGGATTGATGATCTATTTAACCAACTTCAAGGGGATAGTCAATTCTCTAAGATTGATCTTCGCTCCGGGTATCACCAACTGAAGGTGAGGAAGTGTGACATTCCCAAGACGGCCTTCCAGACTAGGTATATGAATTCGTGGTTATGTCTTTTGGATTAACCAATGCATCGGCTATCTTCATGGATCTTATGAAAAGGGTATTCAAATCCTATGTTGATTTGTTTGTGGTGGTATTTAATAATGATAGTTCGATCTATTCTCATAGTGAAGAGGAGCATGTGAGTCATATGAGGGTGGTGCTACAATAATTGAGGGAATAGAAGTTGTATGCTATGTATGAGAAGTGTGAGTTTTGGTTGCAATAGGTTGCCTTTCTGGGTCATATGGTGTCGGGGATGGTATTAAGGTGGATCCTAAAAAAAGACGGACATGATTAGAAATTGGCCTAGACCTTTGACTCCATCGAATATTAGAAGCTTCTTGGGCTTAGCGGGTTATTACCGAAGGTTTGTGAATGGGTTCCCTTCTATTGCTTCTCCTATGACTAAGTTGACTCAAAAGAAGGCTAAATTTTTGTGGACCGATGAGTGTGAAAAGAGTTTCTAAACCTTGAAAGATAAGCTTGTCTCCACTCTTATTTTGTCACTACTTGACGGGTTAGAAGGGTTTATTGTGTATTGTGATGCCTCAAGAATTGTTTTGGGTTGTGTATTAATGTAAACTCGTAAGGTGATAGCCAATGCTTCTAGACAACTTATGGTACATGAAAAGAATTATCCTACATATGATCTTGAATTGGCTGCCGTGGTATTTGCTTTGAAAATTTTGTGTCATTATTTGTATAGAGTGCATGTTGATGTATTTATCGATCATAAGAATCTCCAATATGTGTCCACCTAAACAGATCTCAACTTGAGACAATGAAGGTGGTTAAAGCTTCTTAAGGTTTATGATATGAGAGTGCATTACCACCCCAGTAAGGCTAATATTATGGTCGATGCTTTGAGTAGGGTGTCTATGGGTAGCCTAGCGCATGTTGATGATGAGGGAAAGGAGGTCGCTAGAGAGGTCCATCGGTTGGCTAGGTTGGGAGTTAGGTTGAGGAGGTTGACAATGGTGGAGTAGTTGTGATTGATAATTCCAAATCTTCGTTGATTGAGGAAGTGAAAGAAAGGCAAGATCTTGACCTCGCTTTGCTAGAATTAAAGACCTTGCTGAGAGATGGTAAGGTTGAGGTTTCTCCCAAGGGGGAGATGGTGACCTTAGGTACCAAGGTAGATTATGTTTGGCTTGTGTTGATGACTTGAGAGAGAATATTCTTGATGAGGCTCATAATTCTTCTTATTATATTCACCCCCGTTCTACCAAGATGTATAGAGATTTGAGGAAGTGTTTTGGTGGGGTGGCATAAAGAGAGATATTGCTATGTTTGTATCTAGTTGCCACAATTGACAACAAGTCAAAGATGAACATCAAAGGTCAGGTGGCCTAACCCAAGATATAGATATTCCTATTTGGAAGTAGGAGGAAATCAACATGGATTTTGTGGTTGGGTTGCCTAAGACTAGAAAGGGTTTTGATTCCATTTGGGTTGTGGTTGATAGAATGACAAAGTTGGCCCATTTCCTACCGGTTAAGACTACTTATGGTGCCGAAGATTATGCTAGATTGTACATTCATAAATTGATTAGATTGTATGGGGTTCACTTGTCTATCATATTGGATTATGGTGCTCAATTCACTTCTCACTTTTGGAGGTCCTTCCAAAGAGGTCGTGGTACCAAGGTAAAGCTTAGTATGGCCTTTCACCCTCAAACAGATGGCCAAGCTGAAAGAACTATTCAAACGCTTGAGGATATGCTTAGAGCTTGTGTATTGGAGTTTAAGGTTAGTTAGGATGATCACCTTCAACTCACTGAGTTTGCTTATAGCATAGCTATCATTCTAGCATTGGTATAGCTCCTTTTGAGGCTCTCTATGGTAGACATTATAGATCCCCCAATGGGATGGTTTGAGGTAGGGGAGATGGCTTTGTTGGGTCTGGATCTAGTTATGGAGGCCATGGAGAAGGTAAGGTTGATAAGAGAAAGATTGAAAACATCGCAAATTCATCAAAAGTCCTATACCGATGTGAGGAGAAGGGATCTAGAGTTTAAGGTTAGTGATTGGGTCTATTTAAAGGTTCAACGCATGAAGGGTGTGGTTCGTTTTAGTAAAAGGAGTAAATTGAGCCCAAGATTTGTGGGTCCTTAAAGGGTGTTGAGGAAGATTAGTAAGGTGGCCTATGAGTTGGAGTAGCCTAGTGAACTGGACTTAGTTCATCCGGTCTTCGATGTGTCTATGTTGAGGAAGTGTGTGGGTGACTCAAATGCTATTGTGCCATTAGATGTTGTGGGTGTTATTGAAGAAAACTTTACTTATAAAGAGGTTTGAGTAGAAATTTTTGGTAGACAAGTGAAGAGGTCGAGGAACAAGGATGTAACTCCGTTAAGGTCCTTTGGAGGAATCAACAAGTTAAAAGTGCCACATGAGAAGCCAAAGCGAACATGCAAAAGCGATATCCCCGTCTCTTCCATTCTACAAAATCCAAAGGCACTAATCTAAGTCCCTACATGATTTCAAGTCTTAAGTTTTAACTCTCATATTATTTGCATAAGTTCATGTTTAAATTGACAACTTCAAGGTAATTTTGCCACTTATGTTGAGATTTTTAAAATGATATTTAAGTGCATTGTTGAATTTTTGTGTGGTTGAAATTATCTTGCTTACTTCTTTTATATACGTTTCTTTAACATTCACGGACGAATATTCACAAGGGGGAGATATTGAAACGCTTCAAAAAGTGCCAAAAAATGTGCCTCAGAAATACCCATACTCGTAATTTCTATATATCTCAAATTTCGTACGTGATATTGAAAATTCGACTTCATTTATGATCAGGATGGAAAAACTGAATTGGGAATGGGTATAACCCCAATTTTAGATCAATCATAACAAAATTTAATTTTCCAAAAATTTTGATTTCTAGAATCGATCCGCGCCACAGGCACGACGTGGCTAGGGCGCGGACCTATATATCTCGTTTTGCCAATTTTTTTTAGATTTGTCCCAAAGCCTTGGGGTCTTCAGTCTAAGCTTTCCCATGCGTAAAAACACCTACACTTAGTCATTTTTCAACCCTATATCATTCAAGACATTCCTTAAAACCCTCTCTAACACTTAGCCAAATATTCCACCCAAATTCAAGTGTTTCAAACTCATTTCCAAATTCAAGAAATTCATTCAAGCTTCAAGTTCTCATTCCAATCTTCATCAAGGGAATCTCCAAAGTTGAGGTATGTGAATTTCAAACATTGTGTCCTTTCACTAATTGTGCCGAATCTTCATTTTTATACAAATTATATATTTTCAAGTTGATTTACTTATGGGTATTCTTACTATGAATTTGATTATAACCTATGATGGGGTTTTCATGAAATGTGGACTGTTTAAGCATGTTTTAAGCTATGAACGTATGTTCTGCGATGAGATTTTATGAAGGATTTTAATGTATCTTGCATGAGGGTGTTACCAAGTGCTGGTGGGTTGATTTATATTATGTTTTCTCACATGATTTCACTCTTGAATTGCATGATTTTGAACTAGTATTACATAGTCGCCAAGTGTTTGATAAAATATTCAGTTATGGGTTCTTGAGTTGTTGACGGTCTAATACATGGCATATGAGTTAAATGAATTTATTAATGTATATATGTGTTGATTTCATGAATAGTATCGATAGTGATACAAGTTGACCATGCCTCGTTCGGGGAGTTGTATGCTCAAACAACAATGTTGGGCAGTTTGTACATCAAATTGCCTCGCTCGGGGGGTGGTAGACCCGTGCAACCATGTTGGGGAGTTTGTACCTCAATCGCCTCACTCAGGGGGGTGGTAGGCCCGTGCAACCATGTTTAGGGGGTTTGTACCTCAATCGCCTCACCAAGGGGGTGGTAAGCCTTGATCCCTATTATTACGCTCTCTTTCTACACATATAATATGTTCTATATAAGCATGTTTTACTTCAAGCATCATTCATGCATGTCATATTATTACTATGCTCATCCATTGCCTATATGTACGCATTTTGCTAATGTTGCCAATTTCTTGTAGCATTGCATCCTACATACTTAGTATATTCAAACATATTAACGCATACTCTATGCCTACATGATGTTGCCATGTAGGAACCGGAGCTCTACTTGAGCGTCTTCCTCCTCCACGTGGCTAGTACTATCTTTGAAGCAAGTTTAGTGAGTCCTCAACTCCGAGGATGATATGTTTTGATCTTATGTTATGCAAAGACTTTATTTCTTTTATTCTATGTTTTTGACTATGAGGGTGAGCCCGAAAAGTTGTCTTGGCCCCCACTCAATTTTATGTTTAGAGGTGTTGTTGGAAAAGTTATGTGATGATGCTTTGAGCTTGACTCTCTTGACTCTTGTATTTTTTAAGCTATGAAAGACTCCCCTTAGTTCCTTTATCCCTACTTATATTCTCTTAATGTTGTTTAATTGCTTTCGCGATCAAGGATGTGTGAATGATATGCTAAGAGGCTTGTTTGGGGTCCTTTTGGGTTCCCATTCGCCGTGTAACGTCCAGGCCCTAGGCTTGGTTGTGATAATAGGGTTGCCTCCACTTCATATCAGTTCACCGGCCTTTCCAAAGAGTGGTGGAGGTCAGTGGAGCTCATCGACCTGCTACATCTCCAGCTATGACCTGGGGACAGTTCACTGAGATATGTTTGGAGAGATTCTTGCCCTAAACCTCTGAGAAAATTGCTGGGATGAGTTTAACAAGCCACAACATCTATGTCTGTTTCTAACATGAGGCTGGATTTTATGCCTTATTGATATATGCCTTGTACAGTATTCTTACTAAGTTCGAGAGGATTTGATGGTTTGCCAAGGGCTTGGTAGGGTATATTCAAGAGGCTACACCTTTCTTGGTGTTAGCTAGAGGTACTTTCATGAGTATTGTGAATTACGCTCATATGATAGAGCATATCATACAGGATAGATAAGGTGGTGGGAATAGGTTCCGTCAACATGGACAGTTTAGTGGACACCCACCACAAGATCGAGAAATTTAGAGGCAGGGTTGGGCTGTTTAGACAGCTCTTCCAGCATCTAATAGTGTAGATAAATCCAGATGTGCTCAGGTGGGTTGTGCACCCAAGCATGATGACTTATTAGGGCAACCATCTTAGAGGCAGGAGACCAGGGCTTGTTATCATTGTGATGAGATTAGGCACCTGGCTCATCGTTTTCCTCACCGTGTACCTACTGCTTAGACTCTAGGTTCTCAGCCAGCTTGTCGCGCTCCAACACCCATATCCAGCGACACACTTCAGGCTATGAGAGGTGGTGCCAGAGTGGGTCGTGATATAGTGCGAGGTGGTGGTCGTGGTGGTCCACAGGCTAGTGATGGGCGTAAAGTTTTCTATGTTGTTTCTGATAAAGCTAAGGCAAAGGCCTATGATGTAGTTATCATAGGTATGGTTTAAGTGTGCCACCATTCAACTTCAGTTTTATTTGATCCAGGCTTTATTTATTCTTATGTGTCATCCTATTTTGCTTCTGATATTGATATTGTATGTGAGCCGCTTGTCGAGCCTATTTGTGTATTTATCCCAGTAGATGAATCATTAGTGGTAAATCATGTTTATCGAGGTTGTACTGTGACTTTTATGGGGAGAAATGCTATTGCTAATTTGATATTGTTAGATATGGTTGATTTTGATGTGATTTTGGGTATGGACTGGTCGACTCCTTATCATGTTATACTTGACTATTATACGAAGACAGTGACCCTTTCTTACCCTACCTTGCCTCAGTTGATGTGGACTGGAGCACCTAACTCCTATCCTAAGGGTTTTATTTCTGATATGCATGCTTGTCTGCTAATGGGAAAGGGTGCTTGGAATATTTAGCTCATGTTTGGGCTGTTTCTCAGGATCCTCCATCATTAGAGACTACCAGGATTGCTAAAGTGTTTATGGATGTATTTTTGACTGATTTACCTAGTGTTCCTCTAGATCATGATATTGACTTTGCTATTGATGTGGAGTCGAGCACTAAGCCCATACCTATTGCTCCTTATTGGATGGTTCCAACTGAATTGAAGGAGTTGAAAGAACAACTGGAAGATTTGTTCAAGAAAGGCTTTATTCGTCCCAGTGTATCTCCCTTGGGTGCTCCTATATTATTCTTGAAAAAGGAAAATGGCATTATGTGTATGTGTATTGATTAACGTCAGCTTAACAAGGTGACCATGAAGAATAAATATCTTTTGCCTCACATTAATGGTCTTTTTTACCAACTGCAGGGTACCCCGGTATTCTCTAAGATTGACTTGAGGTCTTATTATCATCACTTGAGATTTCAAGAGTCTAATATCCCGAGATAGCTTTTAAGACCCATTATAGGCATTATGAGTTCGTAGTTATGTCATTTGGGTTGATTAATACTTCGACTGCATTTATGGAGTTGATGAACCGAGTATTTAGGCCCTATTTAGACATCTTTATGATTGTGTTCATAGATGATATCTTGGTTTATTCCAAAAGTGAGGCAGGTCATGTTCAGCACTTGAGGACTGCACTCCACAGGTTGAGGGAAGAGAAGTTGTATGCTAAGTTTTCAAAGAGCGAGTTTTAGCTTGAGTTTGTTGCATTCTTGTCTATGTTATGTCTAAAAAGGGTATCATGGTCGATCCGACCTAAGTAGCAGTCGTTTGTAAGTGGGCTAGGCCTACTTCTGTGATTGAGATTAGGAGTTTCCTTGGTTTAGCGGGATATTATCGGTGTTTTGTTCAGGGTTTCTCATATATAGCAGCCCCATTGACTAGATTGACTCAGAAGACTGTGGCATTTCAGTAGTTGGATAATTATGAGGTGAACGTCCAAAATCTCAAGGATTTATTGACTTTAGCACCTATTCTTGCTTTACCTGAGGAAGGAGTTCCATTTATGTTTATTTTGATGCTTGAGGTGTGGGTTTGGATGGGGTATTGATACAAAAGGGAAAGGTTATAGCCTATGTTTCTATACAATTGAAGGTGCATGATAAGTACTACCCTAACCATGACTTAGAGTTGGTTGCGATTGTGTTTGTGTTGAAGTTGTGGCGACATTATCTTTACAGGGTGCACTGTGAGATCTTTACCAATCACTGAAGTCTCAAATACATCTTTTCTCAACCTAATCTGAACATAAGATAGCGTAGGTGGTTAGAGTTTCTTAAAGACTATGATATCTCTATTCTATATCACCCCTCGAAAGCTGATGTGGTGGAAGATGCTTTGAGCCGAAAGGCTACTGATATAGGGAGTTTAGCATTCTTGAGGGCTTAGGAGAGGCCCTTAGCCTTGGAGGTTCAGAAGCTTTCTAGACAGATGGTTCATTTGGATATTTCTCCTCCTCAGAGTAGTTTAGCTTTTGTTGAGGCTAGATCTTCCTTGTTTGATCAGATATGTGCTCATCAGTTTGACGATCCTAGGTTATGCTTGATTTGGGACAAAGTGTTGAGAGATGAAACCAAGGTGGCTATTATTGATTCTAATGGTATTTTGAGGGATTCATGATAGAGATTGTGTGCCTAAAGATGGGGATTGGGTGAGATTGATATTAGAGGAGGCCCACTGTACTAGATATTCCATCCATCCAGGTGTGGCTAAGATGTATCATGATCTTAAACAACATTATTGGTGGTTTAGCATGAGGAGAGACAGCCGAGTTTGTGGAAAAGTGTTTGGATTGCCAACAGGTGAATTATGAGCATCAAAAGCCCGATGGATCGATGCAAAGAATGCCCATTCCCAAGTGGAAGTGGGAGAGAGTGACTATGGACTTTATTACTGGTTTCCCCATGGCCTTGGGCAAGTATAATTCAGTTAGAGTGGTTGTTGATCGATTGACCAAGTCAGCAAACTTTCCACTGGTGAAGACTAGCTATAATGCGGAGCAGTTGGCTTAGTCATATATCCAGGACATTATCTGATTACATGGTATGCTAGTGTCTATAGTATCAGAAAGAGGGTCTATGTTTACTTCTCACTTTTAATGGGCTTTATAGCATGTGTTAGGTACTAGAGTGGATTTGAGTTCATATTTTCACCCTCAGACTAATGGTGAGTCAGAGTGCATCATTCAAACGTTGGAGGACATGCTTAGGGCCTGTGTCATTAATTTTGAGGCCCGATAGGACCAGCACTTACATTTGGAGAGTTTGCATATAACAATAGTTACCATTCCAGCATCCAGATGACACCATTTGAGGCCTTGTATGGCCGGGATATAGATCACCAATCAGAAAGTTTGATTCAGGTTCAACCGAGGTGTTGGGTTTGTAGATTTGCTTTAGGATGCCATGGACCAAGTCCGACTGCTTTAGAGTATACCTCTGACAGCCCTGAGTAACCAAAAGAGTTATGTTGATAGGAGGGTTAGGCCTCTTGAGTTCTCTGTTGGTGGTAGTGTTTGACTAAAAGTCTCACCCATTAAGGGTGTCATGAGATCCCAGATTCATTGGCCCATTTGAGATTGTGAGGAGAGTCGGTGAGGTAGCGTATGAGTTGGATTTACCACCGAGACTACCTTCTGCTCATCCTGTTTTTCATGTTTCTATGCTCCGCAGGTACATTCCAGATGATTCCCATATGGTATCTTATGACTCCATTGAATTGGGTCCATATTTGTCCTTCGGAGAGGAGCCTATAGCTATATTGGACAAGCAGGTCCAGAGATAGAGGTCCAAAGATATACCTTCTGTGAAGTTTCAGTGGTGGCATCGTTCTATTGATAAGGCTACTTGGAAATTGGAGTCTGACATGCGGGCCAAATATACCAGCCTTTTTGAGGCTTTAGGTACTTTTATTTTCTTATGTTCGAGGATGATATTATTTTTAGTGGTGAATGATGTAATAACCTGTTTGATCATTTTTGTCCTTATCTATAAAAATTACTTTTTTTACCCTTTTGTAAGTTGCTTTGGGCCTATTTTGAACTATTTGAATGCTTGGGACTGAAACACTGAGTTTTAAAAGTTGAAAATATGAAATTTGGCATTTTTGAAAACTTAAGTTGTTAAAAAAGAGAGTTTGTCATGACCCAAAAATGGGCGTGATGGCACTCGTCTTATCCCACCAAGACAAGTCAGCCTACAACCCAACTATAACATTAAAAATGCGGAATTATAATAAAAATGAAAGTTCAATTACGGATAATAAGTCAACTTAATGAAAATCCCCTAAAACCTGGTTGTCACGTGCACAAGCTTCTAATATTTTACAACAGATTCAAAAAAAACACAAGTATCAAATGATATTTTCTCTAGAATAGAACAAAATCATAAACAGGAATAAGAAGTCAGCTGGGATGGCAAACAACTATCTCTCATAATCTCCACAGGAAGCCTCGGACAAGGAAGAGTGGAGAGTATCACAACAATTCGGGCTCACAACCTACAAAATTATTGTAACAAGGGGGTGAGTACCAAACACATGGTACTCCACAAGTGAATTACAAAATACAATGTTAAGTAATATAGAATACCGGTACCCCCAACACTCCAATCAAACCCCCACAACTACCACCTGCATAAAATCAGTCCAGCATAACAGTTCACAATGTACATAATAAATGGCTCAGTAACCACACCAACTATTATATATCAACAACACCAGGGATCAAGTGCATCTATCACAAGTTTCACAAAGCACTCACACGTTTATAAATGATGATGAGATGTAATACAATGCAATGCAATCACATAGAATGATGCATATCTATCCTAGTGATACACATTCGCTGATCATAAACATGCCTCAGTCAGAACCCAGGGGGGCCACACATGGACCGTGTATCTGTCGCGGCATGCGACACGATCCTCGAATCATAGTATCCGTCGCGGCGTGCGACACGTCCCTCGAATCATAGTAACCATCACGGTGTGGGACACAACCCTCGAATCATAGTATCCGTCGCAACGTGCGACACATCCCTCGAATCATAGTACATCCTCTTTAATTCTCATTCTTTTTCACTAGCCGAAACCATTTCCCTTCGGCTTTGCATTTTTTTTCTTGGATCATCTAGCAAACACATAGTAAATGCACAATAATCATGTCCATGCAAATAAAATATGCAAGATGCCCATACAAATTCATATATCTCAAAATCAAGAATGGGTAGCTCAATACCATAAATATT
>JAOTQR010113429.1:0-65837 GCA_025774065.1 Solanum ossicruentum | reverse complement strand
AAATTTGAATGAGATATTTGGTTAAGTCTTGGAGAGGTTTTTGTGAGAGTTTTGAGTGATATAGAGCTGAAAAATGGTTAAATATGGGTATTTTCATGCATAAGTGGGCATGGGGCTATGACCCCAATGACCTTAGCCAACATAGGAAAAATTAAGGTAAAAAATGTACTGGTCCATGTCTAGTTCATGACGCAGACCAAAAGTGCAAAAAAATAATACTGCTCCGTGCCCCTGGTGCATCGCGGCCAAGGAGAGGATGCTCTTTGAAAACCATAAATTAGCGAAATTTATTTTTCACTATGGGTCCTCTAAAATTTGGGTTATACCTATTTTCCACTCAATATTTCCCCCTGATCAAGGATATGAAGTCAAATCTTTGATATCACACATGAATTCTGAGATATACGAAAATTACGATTATGGGCATTTTCAAAAGCACAATTTGGGTTATTTCAGACTTACCCTTGAAAGTCCACATTTTGGCTAAGGCATTTCACACATGGGCCATCTCATCAATCATATTGTCCTTCACGATCCGTGAGGCCTCCCCTATGGGCGTTGGAGAGAAAATTTTCCAAGTATTGAATCAACATCTCGAAACTTGGTTGTTGAAGAAATTTTTCTAAGTGAAGCTTCATGGAGGAGGCATATGGTTCATATACCTTGGTACAGACCATGAAGCCCTCTATATGGGTCTTACTATGCATTTTTTGAAGTATGGAATTCCTTTGGCTAAGCTTTTCATAAGGACGGTAGAAAAGGCCAACTTTAAATAGTTATATCACTTAGAAAAACAAAAAATGCATGGCCCACGACTATTAAATTGAAGCTCTTTGGATTAGCTTTCTAATGCATCTTCTTTCACCTCATTCTGAATTTGGATCACGAAGTTATGCCCATTTACATTAAGACCATCGGTGCAGAGTTTGTTGTGAATTGGCTAAGTATGGTCTCACGGGATGGTTCATGGTTTGTGACACCTTGTACGGACTGTGAGACATACTCACGGGAGCCCTGGCAAGAAATTTTATTTTGCTTTATTAATGGATTTTTTGTAATTATGACTACTCTTAAGGGCCTTTTTAACTTCCTATGCTATCCTAAGACCTCCAAATAACCTAATCTAATTCTTTCAATAAATTTCATTCCTACACTAGTTTTTTGGTACCTCATCAGGAAGTAGAGGTTTTCATAAGAGTGGTTACTCTTTCAAGTGTCATGATCCTGTACATGCACTATGCTAGTAGCTAAGGGTGGACAGATGTCTCAAGGGTCTCACAGTTCTACCCATGGTAGTTGTAGAAGTTCATTTGGTGGTTAGCATTCTTCTACTCTGAGGTCTTATTTTTGGTATGGGGATCTGGGTCACCTGATTCGACATTGTTACTTTCAGATTCATTAGGAAACTCATTGTACTTATTCAACAGATCTTGTTAAAGAGTTGACTCTACTGTCCAGGGTTTAAGGCAGGGATCAAACTGCCAGAGGTAGTAGGACTTCAGATAGTGGTTCTTTGGTTCCACGTAGTAAATATCGAGGTGTTACTTAGACTAGGGGTGGTAGATAAGCTAGGTTGTATGCTTTGTTTTGGGATACCTAGCGATTTAAAAGGCTACGTGACACCGATTTTAATGAGGAATGCTATGGAAGTATTGGATTCTAGTTCTGATAGGTAATTTGAGGTAAATGTAACACCCCACGTATTAAAATACTAGTATAATGTAAATAAAACATGATATGGTTTGGTCAAATTAGCGCCTAATTTGTAAAAGTACTTGAATCTCGTGTTAATAGGTGATATGTGTGTCTAATGCTTAAGAGGGCCGAGTGTATATATCTTTTGTGTCGAATTGAGGAGATCAAGGATTTAAATGAAGTGAGAGAATTGAAGTGCTTCTAGGACTTAGAAAGCTAGCAGGTGAGTCACCTACTTGCTTAGCTTAAATTTGTGAGCTCAAAGGAGACGAGGCTCGACGTCGAATTTGTCCAAGTCCGATTATGAATAAAGTCCGTGTTAAGAGTGTAACTTTGGCCCATGTTTTAGAATCATAAATGGACTACATTTTCAGCCCAAGAAGTATAATAAAAAGGACCCAAATACACAACAACCCACTTGGCTAATTGGACCCAAACTAAGTGAAAAGAAAATTAGAAAATAGGCAGCTCAAGCCCATCAACTCGGAGACCCATTTAGGCCCAAGTGTTAGGGTCAAGCTGCTGGATAACCAGCTTGATAATATGTGGTATAAGGTGGTCAAAAGTTCAATAGTAATTCGCCCAAAGACCCCTTTATAAAGGGCTCAAACTGCTCCCACAAGCCATTATTAACTTGACCAACAAAAAAAAATCAGATTGTCTCCAACTTTTCTTCCAACGTCTCTTGACTTTGTGAAGCAGCTAAAAGGAACTTCTAGGATTCTTGGAGAATCCCTACACCTTGAAGGTAGTGGTAAGTATGTCTACGCATGTATTTAGTATGGTTTTCTTATGAAAACAACAAGTATATGCTAGTATGTTTGTGCGAGAAATTTGGGACAACATGTATTTAGAAAGTTGTTGCACACTTGCCTTTTGTTTTAGTGACTTCTCTATGGTTGGTGAGATGTATTTTGAAGATAACATGATGTTCTTAACATGCTTTAAGTTATAGATGTTACCCTAAGGTTGCTGCCCTGATTTTGGTTTCATTTAACAAACACATTTTATTGTGTTATCTTAAATGTAATGTTGATTGGAACTTGTGGGTTGTTGGATGGAAGGTTATTAGCTCACATCCTTCATGACATTTTGAGTTCTATTATAAAAATGTTTTAGGTCTGTTTTCATGAGTGAATGTTTTTGGAACAGTTTGGTTAGAGTTGGAATAGGTTTGGAGTTATCAACATCAAAATGTAGCGAAGGGAAGTAACGTTATGCTGTCCATTTGTAGGTTGTGTAGAATTGTTATGCATTGTGCTTTGTGGATTGTTGTAAGACTATTATGTCATTAAAATAGACTGTACATGATGTGTACATGCAAATGTGTGTTATAAAAACACGATTAGGGGCCGGAAAGGTTGAAAGAACACACTCAGGTTTATAAATACCCGCTTGTTGTTCGTGCGTTGTTTTGTTATGTGATTGGGATGCCAAGGTGTACCTATTGGCTGCTAATGCTAGTTTTATCACCTGCTATGTTGTATATAAATATTTGATAGGAAGGAAAGGTTAACTCGAGGTAGTAACAAGGTCATACAAGAAGGTATGTAAGGCTACTTGATTTCGTATTACTTGGCATGAAAGATAGATTCTTCCTTGGCACATAAAGGAACTCACCAACTCTGAAAAAACTATTAACCATTTCTCCACTCTTTTACATATTCATATGATCCCATACAAAATCACTTTCAAATCTGCATACATGCTTGGATACCAAGTTACATGAGTTCTTGTTGCGAAATAAAGTTCACGAGTTGTTCCATTTCATACGCATTTCATTATTTGTGTAATGTACTCTTTTCATTGTCATATTATATTGTATGATTATCTACATGTTACATACTACATATACAGTCCTACAACTCCAAAATTGTGACCACCGAAAGAACCATCTTAAAGGTAATTGAAAGGTAAAGTATATTGTTTATTGATAGGTGGTAGCCCGAGGGGTGGAAGAATCACCTAGCCAGGGACGATCCTATCATGGGTGGTAGCCCGAGGGGTTAAGGAAGAACCTATCCAGGGACAATCCCGATACAGTTTAACCACTGATCAATTGGTCATTTGTATTATAGTTGTGCACATATTATACAGTAAAGTTAAAGTGATATAAAGAACATAAAGTACAAGATTCCAAAGTATAACCAAAGGTGGTCTCTAATCTTACACCTGTGCATGGTTTCATTTGAGTTGTTACTTTATATATAGTATATCCTACCTTGCATACTCAGTACATTATCTCGTACTGATGTCCCTTATGGGGGACCTGCATTTTATGCTGCAGGTGCAGGTGCTAGTAGATCTCCCCAGTAGAAGTGCAGGACATTCAACTATTTGTTACCAAACTCCAGGTTGCTTCGGGGCTTTGTATATGTCTAGAGCTTATATGTTTGTATTATACAATTAGTTGAGGAGGGGCCTGTACCAACCTTTATCACATATGATTTGTTATCTAGAGGCTTTGTAGACTATGTAAATTAAAGTGTAGTCATGTCTCGTACTTTAGACACTGTGGCCTAACAGCCTAGTCATATGCATTTCCTTTTGGCTTGTTATCACTGTTTATTTTTTTAAAGGCGTGTCAAATGTAGAGATCCCTTATAATATGTATAGAAAGCGCATAGATACAGTTTGTTTCTCCCGAGACTTATTAGCAACGAGTGCTACTCCGCCCTAACGGGACTTTGGGGCATGAAAGAAGTGGTATCAGTGTGGGTCATCCTAGGGAGTCTACAAAGCCGTGTCTATGTAGAGTCTTGCTTATAAATGTGTTTTGCACCACATTTATAAGCAGGAGGATACGTGGAGCTCAGGAGTTGTTACTTTCCTTCCATTCTTTGGATCATGCCATACAGTCAAGTGTAATAGGTGCATTATGTTTAATTCCTAAATTATTTTGTACGACAAGTATGCCAAAAACCAGGAAGAACAAAGGTATAAGGAAGGGAGTAAAAGTGGTGGTTGGTATACCCAGCCAGGTGAGACAACGAGATGAGGTTTGAGAGGAGTCTTTGTCACAGACATCTCCAACTCCTCCAGTTCCTGATGAACCCGAGAGTAGTGAAATTCCTCCAGAACAACCTATTGATGCTACCGTGCAGGATCTGAGAAAAATAGTCCAACTATTGACCCGTATAGTTGCTGGTCAAGGTCAAAGGCAGGAAGGTCCAGTTGTAGGTGGTGAAAATAGGGTAGCTGGCACAAGGATATGTTATTTTCTTAATTTGGACCCTCCATCTTTCACTGGGTCTGATCCTAATGAAGATTCGCATGACTTTATTGATCAGATTCACCGTACTTTAGATGTTATGCACGTAAGTGGTGCAGAAGCTGTCGAGTTAGCGATATATAGGTTGAAGGGTGTGGCTATATTGTGGTATGAAGCTTGGAAGCAATTTAATGGTATAAATGCACCTCCAACTACCTAGAAAGAATTCAAAGAGGCATTTCTTGACCATTATTTGCCATTAGAGATCCGAGAGGCCCATGCAGATCAGTTTCTGAATCTCCACCAAGGGAATATGAGAGTAAGGGAGTATAACCTTCAATTTAATTCCCTTGCAAGGTATACTCCTAAGTAGTTGCTACTATGGCAGATAGAGTTCATCGATATCTAGATAGGTTGGATACGTATCTGGTTAAAGACTGCACCATTACTTTCTTGAACAAAGATATGGACATTGTAAGAATGCAAGCTTTTGCACAAAAATTGGAGGATCAGAGACAGAGGAGAAGGACACAAGAATTGGAAAGGGGGCAAGCGAAAAGAGCTAGACCTACAAAGCAGTTTACACTGTCGTAAGGTGAGCTTAGGCCTCGATTTTCTAATAAACCGCCTAGGCCATCATCCTCTTACTCTATAGTCAGTGCTCCACCACAATTTCAAGGGTCTCAAGGTAATCAGTTCGGTCAACGAGGTGAAGGGCAAGGTGCCTAGACAATGGGTTATTCGGAAGGCCAACCAATGATTCCCAGGTAGCCTTGTAAACAGTATGGAAGGAGTCATTTGGGTATATGTTGTGTTAGGACAGGTGTTTGTTACTGGTGTGGTGCGCCAGGGCACATGATAAGAGATTGCCCGAGGAGGCGCATGGGTAATATAACATGATATACTGGGTCATCTGTTGCATTATCATCATCAGTTCCCCCAGCAGGTAGGGGTCAACAAGCACTTATGGACCATGGTAGAGGTGTTAGAGGGGCAGCTAGCTTTAGCGGGGTCCAGAATCGCACTTATGCTCTGGGGAGTCGGCAAAATTTGGAAGCTTCACCTGATGTGGTCAGAGGTATATTGTCCATCTTCTCACAAAGGGTATATGAATTAACTGACCCTGGTTATACACTATCACACATCACTCCACTAGTTGCTGGAAAGCTTAAGAGAACACCCAAATTATTGAGAAAACCATTTGAAGTATCCACACCAACCGGTGAGTCTATTATGGCTAGAAGGGTTTATTATGACTCTGTAGTAACTGTTTGTGATTGTGACACATTGGCTGACCTAATTGAGTTAGAAATGGTGGAATTTGATGTTATGATATGTATGGATTGGTTAGCTTCTTGTTATGCCACCGTGGATTGCCTAACTAAGAGAGTGTATTTCCACTTTCCAAATGAGGCAGTTACTGAATGGGAAAGCAATGTAGGGGCGCCAAAGGGTAAGTTTATCTCTTATTTTAAGGAAAGAAAGATGATATCCAAAGGATGTATATGTCATCTAGTTAGAGTGAGGGATATGAAGGCAGAATCTCCAACTCTTCAGTTAGTTCCAGTAGTGAATGAATCTGTCGATGTGTTCCTTGAAGAACTTCCAGGCTTACCTCCTGAATGGGAAATAGATTTTGGTATTGACTTACTTCCAGGCACTCAACCTATTTTTATCCCTCCATATAGAATGCCCCCGACAGAATAGCGGGAATTAAAAGAGTAGTTAAAAGACTTATTGGACAAGGGTTTCATAAGACTTAGTGTGTCCCCTAGGGTGAACCAGTGTTACTTGTACACAAAAAGGATGGCACCTTGAGAATGTGTATCGACTATCGACAATTGAATAGGGTGACAATTAAGAATACATACCCCCTCCCCAGGATTGATGATTTATTTGATCAGTTACAGGGTGCCAAGTGCTTTTCAAAAATTGATTTCAGATCAGGGTATCACCAAGTTAGGGTGAAGGAGAAAGATATACCTAAGACTGCTTTCAGAACGCGCAATGGTCACTTTGAATTTCTTGTTGTGTCATTTGGGCTAACGAATGCACTAGCAGTTTTTATGGATCTGATGAACAGGGTATTCAAGCCATTCTTGCATGTGTTTGTGATAGTGTTTATAGATGACATTTTTATATATTCAAAATCAAAAGAGGACCATGCAAATTACTTACGACAGGTGTTATAGGTTCTTCGTGATCGATAATTATATCCCAAGTTTTCTAAATGTAAATTTTGGCTAAAATTAGTCACATTCTTGGGTCATATTATGTCTGATGATGGAATAAGGGTTGATTCCCAAAAAATAAAGGCTGTGAAAGATTGGCCAAGACCAACAACACCCACAGAAGTTCGGAGCTTCCTAGGGTTGGCAGGTTATTACAGGAGGTTTGTTGAAGGTTTTTCTTCTATTTATGCACCTTTAACAAAGTTGACACATAAGGCAACCAAGTTCCAATGGAATGATGCGCGTGAAAATAGCTTATAGGAGCTGAAAAATAAGCTAACTTCTGCATTTGTGTTAGTACTTTCAGAAGGCACTAAGAGGTATGCAGTGTATTGTGATGCTTCAGGAGTCGGTTTAGGGTGTGTACTAACACAACATGGTAGGGTAATTGCTTATGCATCTAAACAACTACGACCACATGAGAAAAACTATCCAACACATGATCTTGAGCTAGCAACGGTTGTGTTTTCTTTGAAAATATGGCGCCACTATATGTATTGGGTTCACGTTGACATATATACTGATCATAAGAGCCTACAATACATTTTTAAGTAGAAAGACCTAAACTTAAGGCAATGGAGATGGCTAGAGTTGATAATGGATTATGACGTTGATAAACTATACCATCCGGGGAAGCTAATGTGGTAGCCGATGCTCTGAGTCGTAAGGCAATCATGAATACTGGTGATCCAGTTGCGATAATTGAAGGAGTGGCTAAGGATCTAGGTCAGTTAGCCAATTTGGGAGTTCACCTTCTTGAAACTCTAAAGGAAGGGGTTATTGTGTAGAATTCTGCGGAGTCTTCATTGGTAATGGAGGTGAAAGAAAAACAATTCGAGGATCCTGTTCTATGACAACTTAAGGAAAAGGTGACATACGGTACAATAAAGGGATTTGACCTTGCACAAAATGGAGTACTTTACTGCCATAATGGATTTTGTGTGCCTGATGTTAAAGGATTAAGAAAGAGGATAATGGAAGAAGCCCATCATTCCCGATATTCCATCCACCTATGATCAACTAAGATTTACCATGACCTGAAGGGAATGTTTTGGTGGGGAGGCATGAAAAAGGACCTTGCAGAACTTGTGGCTCAATGTACAAATTGCCAACAGGTGAAAGTAGAACACCAAAAGCCAAGAGGTTATATGCAATGTATAGAACTTCCAAGATATAAGTGGGATATGATCGATATAGATTTTGTTACAGGTTTTCCTCGCTCATTTCAGAAGCTTGACTCCACATGGGTAATAGTTGACGGACTCACAAAGTCAGCACACTTCTTGCCAGTTAGGAGTGATTATATAGCTGAAGAGTATGCCAAGCTATACTTAAAAAAGATACTCAGGCTACACGGAGTCCCAATCTCCATTATATCTGACCTCAATGCACTGCAAAGTTTTGCAAGTCCTTCCAAAGGAATTTAAGGACACAAGTGAATTTGAGTACAACATTCCACCCCCAAACAGATGGTCAAGCAGAACACGCCATTCAGAAACTCAAAGGTATGTTGTGAGCTTGTGCATTGGACTTTAAAGGTAGTTGAGTTGACCATTTTCCACTTATTGAGTTTGCCTATAATAATAGCTACCACGCGAGTATCAAGAAGACACATTATGAAGCTTTGTATGGAAGGGAATGTATGTCGCCAATTGGATGGTTTGAAGTGGATGAAACCACCTTGCTTGGGCCAGATCTAATATTATAAGCAATGGAAAAAGTTAAGGTAATACAACAGCGGCTAGAAACAACCCAAAGTCATCACGAATCATATGCGGATGTCAGGAGGAGAGGACTGGAATTCTCAGTAGGTGATTGGGTATTTTTAAAGGTGTCTCCAATGAAAGGGCTTATGAGATTTGGTAAGAAAGGAAAACTGAGCCCACATTACATAGGGCCATATCAGATTATTAAGAGGTTCGGGCAGGTTGCATATGAACTAAAGCTATCCCAAGAGCCTTCAATGGTTCATCCAGTTTTTCACGTCTCAATGCTTCAAAAATGCATTGGTGATCCATCTCGTATCACTCCTATTGAGGATGTACAGGTCACAGAAAATCTCACCTATGAAGAGCACCTGTTGCTATTCTAGATCGTCAGGTTAAGAAATTAAGGAACAAAGAAATAGCTTCAGTGAAAGTATTTTGGAGGAACCAGCAAGCAGAAGAAATAACATGGGAGGCCAAGGACATGATGAAATCAAAATATCCTCACTTATTTGAAGCTAAAAGGGAAGTCCAACATACAGAACTGGGACACTAACAGGAACGTGTGAGTGAATACTTAATATGCTATCTAATGTTTGTGTAAGTAAAGGTCTAAACTTGGTTAAGCTATCCAATTGTGCTAACATTCGAGGATGAATGTTCCTAAGGGGGGAGGATGTAACACCCCACATATTAAAATACTAGTATAATGCAAATGAAACATGATATGGTTTGGTCAAATTAGCGCCCAATTTGTAAAAGTGCTTGAATCTCGTGTTAATGGGCTATATGTGCGTCTAACTCTTAAGAGGGCCGAGTGTATACATGTTTTGTGTCGAATTGAGGAGATCATGACCTTAAATGAAGTGAGAGAATTAAGGTTCTTGTAGGACTTAGGAAGCTAGCAGGTGAGTCACCTACTTGCTTAGCTTAAATTTGTGAGCTAAACAGACATGAGGCTCTATGTCGAATTTGTCCAAGTCCGATTATGAATAAAGTCTGTATTAAGGGTGTAACTTTGGTCCATGTTTTATCATCATAAATGGACTACATTTTTCAGCTCAATAAGTATAATAAAAAGACCCCAAATGCACCACAACCCACTTAGCTAATTGGACCCAAACTAAGTGAAATGAAAGTTGGAAAATGGGCAGCCCAAGCCCATCAACTTGGAGAGCCATTTAGGCCAGAGTGTAAGGGTCAAGCTGCTGGATAACAAGATTGATAATATGTGGTATAAAATGGTCAAAATGTCAAGAGTAAGTCTAAAAGATCCCTTTATAAAGGGCTCAAAATAGCTCCCACAATTCATTGTTAACTTGACCAACAAAAAAAAATCAGATTGTCTCCAACTTTTCTTCCAATATTTCTTGACTTTGCAAAGTAGCTAAAAGGAACTTCTAGGGTTCTTGGAGAATCCTACACCTTGAATGTTGTGTTAAGTAAGTTTACACATATGTTTAGTATGGTTTTCTTATGAAAAACAACAAGTATATGCTAGTATGTTTGTGCTGGAAATTTGGGACAACATTTATTTAGAAAGTTGTTACACACTTACCTTTTGTTTTAGTGACTTCTCTATGGTTGGTGAGCTGTATTTTGAAGAGAACATGATGTTCTTAACATGCTTTGAGTTATGGATGTTACCCTAAGGTGATTTTGGTTTCATTTAACAAACGTGTTTTATTGTGCTATCTTAAATGTAATGTTGATTGGAACTTGTGGGTTGTTGGATGGAAGGTTATTGGCTCACGTCCTTAATGACATCTTAAGGGATGGATAAGACTACTTTAGGTCTGTTTGCATGTGTTAATGTTGTTGGAACAGTTTGGTTAGAGTTGGAATAGGTTTGGAGTTGTCGACGTCGAAATGTAGTGAAGGGAAGTAACGTTATGCTGTCGATTTGTAGGTTGTGTAGAATTGTTATGCGTTCGATTTTGTGAACTGTTTTAAGATTGCTATGGCATTAAAACAGGCTGGATATTATGTGTACTTGCAAATGTGTGTTATAAAAACACAATTAGGGGGCGGAAAGGTTGAAAGAACACACTTTGGTTTATAAATATCCGCTTGCTGTCCGTGTGTTGTTTTGTTATGTGTTGGCTGCCATGGTGTACCTATTGGCTGCTAATGCTAGTTTAATCACCTACTTTATTGTAGATAAATATTTAGAGGAAGAGAAGGTTAACTCGAGGTAGTAACAAGGTCATACAACAAGGTATGTAAGGCTACTTGATTTCGTATTACTTGGCATGAAACATAGATCCTTCCTTGGAACATAAAGGCACTCACCAACTCTGATACAACTATTAACCATGTCTTCACTCTTTTACATGTTCATATGATCCCATACATAGTCACCTTCAAATCTACATACATGCTTGGATACCAAGTTACATGAGTTCTTGTTACGAAATAAAGTTCACGAGTTGTTCCATTTCATACGCATTTCATTTTTTATGTAATGTACTCTTTTATTGTCATATTGTCTTGGATGATTATCTACATGTCACATACTACATATACAGTCCTACAACTCCAAAATTATGACTACCAAAAGAACCATTTGAAAGGTAATTGAAAGGTAAAATATATTGTTTATAGATAGGTGGTGGCCTGAGGGGTAGAAGAATCACCTAGCCAGGGACGATCCTATCATGGGTGGTAGCCTGAAGGGTTAAGGAAAAACCTATCCAGGGATGATCTCGATACAGTTTCACCACTGATCAGTTGGTTATTTGTATTACAGCTCTGCATAGATTATACAATAAAGGTAAAGTGATATAAAGAACATAAAGTACATGATTCCAAAGTATAACCAAAGGTGGTCTCTAATCTTACATCAGTGCATAGTTTTATTTGAGTTGTTACTTTATATACAGTATATCTTGCCTTGCATACTCAGTACATTATCTCGTACTGACGTCCCTTACTGGGGACCTGCATTTCATGTTGCAGGTACATGTGCTAGTAGATCTCCCCAATAGGAGTGCAGGACATTCAGATATTGTTACCAAGCTCCAGGTTGCTTCGGGGCTTTGTGTATGTCTAAAACTTATATGTTTGTATTGTATAGTTAGTCATGGCGGGGCCTGCCTCGACCCTTATCACATATGTTTTCTTATCTAAAGGCTTTGTAGACTATGTAAATTAAAGTATGGTTATGTCTCGTACTTTAGACATCGTAGCCCCAATGGCCTAGTCATATGCATTTCCTTTTGGCTTGTTATCACTTTTTATCTTCTTAAAGGCGTTTGAAATGTAGAGATCCCTTACAATATGTATAGAAAGTGCATAGATATAGTTTGGTTCTCCCGAGTCTTATCAGCAATGGGTGCCAGTCCGCCCTAATAGGACTTTGGGGCGTGACAGTAAAATCCTATTTTTCACTTGTTATGCATTGGAAATATGTGAAAACTTTACATTATGATATCTTGGTCGATTCTCAACAACATTAAGTAAATTTGGATCTAAGTTGTTTTATTTTCCAAGAGGAATGTTGTGGTATGCTTGGATTCTGATAATTTGTCTATAGATTTGTGTAATCTGACCAAGAAAGTCTTGTAAGCAATATTTTCCAATAATCTTGTTTTTGAGCCATTTCTTGGCCTTCTAGGATCTATTTTTGGCTCATTTTTTGTCTATGGACTTAGGGTGATGTTGGTATCATTTTATGAGGGTTTGTCTTGGTTTTTTGGAATAGGCCTTATTTTACCCCATTTTAGGTGAAACTTATGAAATTTTACCTATTTCTTGAGATTGTACTATCAAATCAACTGTGTTAGCCCTGTGATACATATTTTGATAGTTGATCAATGTCTGGAGTCTATCAACTAGGGGAAAGCTCAAGCAGAATTGCCAGGAGCACAAGAGACCACCTTCCTGGTAGGTTAGGCTTCTTTAAATCTTCAACTAAGTTGAAATATATGTATATTTGAGCTAGAATATGTACATTGTGTTGTATATGGGATGAGAGGTGGAATATGTATCTTATATGGCTGGTTTTGCTCTGTATGCATAGTATATATTATTGTGGGGTTGTACCCCCCGGGATGATGACTGTATTAGTTTTTGCATTGATAATAGCTGTGTTCTTGCACTGTTTAACTACATCAAGGCTTGGTGGAGGATGGATATAGGCTAATGCACTGTGAAAAGTATGTATTTTTGCTAACTCTTAATTGTGTGAATATGTAGTCTTATGTTACTGAGATATGCTGGCTATGAGGCTGTCTGTTGATTATATGCCATATTAAGCTGGATTATGGTATAGATATGACTCTATTGGGCGTGATTATTTTGGATACTTATGATATAACTGTAATTATGAATTTTTACATTGAGTACTTGAAATTGACTAGATTATGGTATACTTAGCCTTAATCGGGCATGAACCTACATTACTCTGTGACATAGAACATTCTATATATAATTATTATTCATTGTGCATTTCCTATCCTTACTTGATGTTGGGGTTACCTACTATAGTTTGAGAGAGATGATATTTATACTTGGTTAGGCTGTATGATTCTTGCATTGAGATACCTTGTTGCTGGATCTCCGGATATACTAGTGAGTGAGTGACTGTTCCTATACCTCAAGTCCCAGAAGATGTTCCCCATGAATTCCTAACTCACTATTACAATATAATCGTAATCTTTTCTAATGTGTAGCATGTAAAAAGGTAAGTTAAGTTACAAACCCTTTGATCCAGGCAAGAGGTAAATTTTACTACGTGATTTGATCCATCCCCACAATTTGACATTACTAACCCTTATCTATTGTTCTAGTACAACCTCTCCTTGATCTAGTTCAGTTGATTATATGAGAGGGATCATAGTGAATCCTAATAACTAATATCCTTTCCTCTTCATGACTAACTTGATATAGTCAGTCAGAATTAGGAGGGTTCTAACGTTGGCCATCGTTAAAAAGCAATCAAAACAATGAGAGTTAGTTAATACATGCCTGTACACTTTTAAGAATTCTCGATTATCCGATTTACCTTGTTAGTTCTTCATGGTTCCCATAACTTTAGTTTACGATTTAGCTATGCATAATCATTTTAGATGAAAGAATCATGATATAGAATAACATAATTAAGAACATATAATGATAAATTTAAGAACAAGAAATCCCAAATTCATCATTAGAAATCACTATTTATTATTTTATGTAAAAATCACAACATATGAAGTCACAAAGGGGTTTCTCAGCCTCATCTCTCTCTCTCTCTCTCTCCCTCTCTCTCTCTCTCTCTCACCCACACACACACACACACACACACACACAAAAAAAAAAAACCCCTAAAACCTATTTATAATAATTAAAATACAAATCCAATATGAAATAGGAAAACTGGTTTTAGCAGGTTCTATGGACTGGCTTACATGCTATAAAATAAAGTTCCTAGGCCTATACCTAGGATTCATACTATACAATCCTCAAACCTTCACTTTTATGAGACTATTCTTCGGGCCATATTTAGACTTACGACCCGTATAAGGTTTTGTATGATAGCTCTTCAGGATCTTCTCAAATTTTGATCCACAAGGAATAAAACCAATCCATGACTTGTACAATCTTCTACGAGTCGTATGACAATTCATGGATGCAACTTCAAAAAATATGCCTTTCACTCGATGTCAACCACGAAACCCCTCTATGGCTCGTGGAAGTATCCACGGACCATAGAGTGCCTCATAGTTCCTCAAAAACTTACCATCTGTAGCATTTTGTCCATAATTAAGCCAAATATTATAATATTGAAAAACAAACATAAAAATACATCAAACCCACTAACATCTCTTTAAGAACAGACAAAACTCTAAGTTTTATACATCAAAAGTGTTGTATTTTGACAACACATGAGACATTAGTGAAGATTCCTGGGTATGCAAAGTTCATAAAATACTTGGTGACGAAAAAGAAGATTGTGAACCAAAAGCTCTCTGAAGATCTTCAGCATTGTAGTGCGAGTGCACGAGGTCCTTAGCGCAGAAAATATAAGATCTTGGAGCATTTACCATATCCTGAACTATTGGAGATGTTGAATTTTCAAAGGCATTATGTGATCTAGGTGCTAACATCAATCTAATGCCTCTAGTAGTGTTCATGAACTGAGGCTCAAGAGCCCCTATTCCAACAAATATGCAGTTCTTGATAGCCGACAGGATAGTGAAGAAGCTTGTCGGGATATTGTATGATGTCCTTTTCAAAGTGGAAAAATTCTTATTCCTTACAGATTTTGTGATCCTGGGTTGCAATGTTGTCTTCGAAGTCCTAATCATCTTGGGAAAGACCTACCAAGACATTGGGTGAGCACTGGTAGATATGGAATCAGGCCAATTTAAGTTTCAATTGAATGATGAAGAAGTCATCTTCAATATATATCAGTCTATGAAGATGCTTAATGATTTGAAGATTGAAGTTTGGGCTCTTGGTGGAGTCTGAGTAACCAAGTTGTCCAAATGATAAATCAAGCACTACTTGGGAGGCAACTTTTCATGACTTGGACCTAGGGTCTAGGAGTGACATGGCGAATGTGAACCCAAGAGAATCCAAACAAGCCTCAAAGTACAAAAATTCACATCATTGGTTTGGAAGTGCATTCAACATTAAACACATAGTTCTAAGGGATAGGAAAGTAGGACTTGCGCTATGGGGATATCTTAGGTAAAGGGATTAACATAAATTCACATAGCATATAACACATAATGACTAAGGGGCGAGTAAGTATAACTCACACTATGAGGCAATCAAGGACTTAGGATCTTCCACATTTCCACATCAAACATATATATACATATCAAAATTCCCATAATCAATCCATGATTGACATAATCGAAAGATAACCATGATCATAAGGTTCAAATACAACACATAACATATAGATCCGACGAGCGTCTGCAAGATGTTCAACATTGCATCAAGTCATAATATAGGACAGGAGATAAGACATGTTCCGGGCTCACCGTCAAAGTATAGATAACATAAAAAGGGCAACTTACGGAAGTGGAATGGTGGTTTGTCATTGGAAGACATGACTCACTACAACTAATATCTCAATTTCGGACTAGTGTCAAATGGTGGATGAAAGTAACCTTTAGTCCTTACATGGTGAGATCATGTAGGCTAAAGTATGTTTTAGTATGTTTGAATTTACTAAGTATGCAGGATGCAATGCGGGATGCAATGCATGAACTTACCAAAACCTGCATATCAATGTTAGGTGACAAGGGCACATAATATAGAAGGAGATATATAACAAGAAGTGTAGTATTGCAAGATATCATGAAACCAATTATGCATGAAATGCAAATGATGCTCATATGTATAGTAGGAATGTGATCTCAACTGACATGAGTAAGACCAAGAGAGTTATTAGTTAGAATCCCGATGCTTACCTCTCATCGGTAAAGAGGTGGTTTACTTGCCAAGGGTAAACCATGCTTCACCTTATGGACCTCCTATTTCGTATGAATCAACCTTCCTTACGGGCCTCCCAATTCGAATAGGATTTTCATATCAAGACATATCATATCATTTCTTCTTCCTTAGGGGCAACCCTATTTTGGAGGCATCTTTCTTTACAGGCCTCCCATTTCGAAAAGGAACCTATGCAGACACATAGTTAGAGGACAGATAGAGAATCCTCCATCTATCGGTGCTAAGTTATCATCCCACAAGAATATATATATACACACACACATATATATACATACATACATACTTCTAAGAGACAATAGTCATTTCCGAAACCATTTCAACGCATTCTTAGGCTTAAAGGAAAAAAACATAATTTCATAGTCAATATACTCATACATAAAAATAACCCATTCATATAAAAAAATGGTGTAAGAACCCAAAATGCTCAAAGAGCCATAATCAATAGATATATATGTGATTATATTCTTGTCATAATCCATATCATATCAAAAATTATATTATAGAACATAATTAGCATTAATCCACAACATAATTTCTCAAAATAGTCCAATATAATAAATGCAAATGTTATGAATGATATGAGGAAGGCATGGGTAATTAGGATTAAATCTAAAGTCAACAATATATGGTAAAATTGAAGTAAATACACCAATAAATCCACATAAATCCAACATAAGATCACCCTTTCATAAACAAGTCTTAAAGAGGACATACATACTTATAACTCCATAAACCCAAAGTAAATCCTCATATAATGATTTAAATCTCCATAAAATCATCAAATATACACTACCCATGCATAAATAAAATTTTGGGAATCATAATACTCAAAATCCCGATTTAAAGTAAGCTACAAATTCATAAAATTTCTTGAACATAGTTTGGGTATCCTTCATTGGAAGGTAATCAAAGATCAAAACCCATATACCTTCACTAAGATGAAGAACTCCCAAAGAATTTTAAAAAAGAGTTGAGTTCCCAAGCTCAAATGTTGAAATCTCCAAGCATTCTTTTGTGGAAAGCTTTTGAGAGGTTTTAAAATATGAAGAGTGATTTTTGAATGTTTGAAATAGGTTTTAGGTCTTTAGATGACCTTAGAATAGCATAGGAATTCCCAAAAGACCAATAGAAATAATCAAATTTAGAAAATGCCATTAATGAATCAGTAGTAATGTAACACCCCACACATTATATGTACTAGTCTTATATAAATGAAACATGATATGACTTGGTCAAATTAGCACCTATTTTTAAAAGTTCTTGAATCTCAAATTAGAGGGCAATATGTACGTCTAATGCTTAAGAGTGTCGAATGTATACAATGTTTAAGTCAAATTTAGGAGATCGTGACCTTAAATGAAGTGAGAGAAGTGAGGTGCTTGTTGGACTTAGGAAGCTAGCAGGTGAGTCACCTATTTGCTTATCTTAAATTTGTTTGCTAGACGGAGACGAGGCCTGACATCGAATTTGTCCAAGTCTGATTATGAATAAAATATGTGTGATAGGTGTAACTTTAGACCATGTTTTAGCATCCTAAATGGACTATATATTCAGCCAAGAATAATAGAAAAAGGCCCCAAGCCCATTACAATTCATTTGATGATTTAGGCCCAACTAACTAAAGAGAAAGGGGAAAATAGACAGCAAAGGCCCATCAATTTGCAACCCATTAAGGCCTAAGTGAAAGGGGAAAATGTGACATTACTAACTTGATAAAATAAGGCTAAAAATTAAAGAGAAATTCGGCCAAAATTGTTTCTTTAAAAGGACTTACAAGTAGCACCTTTAAGCCACTTCAATTTGTAAAAACAAATCAGATTTTCTTAAGGCTTTCTCTCTACACTTCTTAACCTTGTAAAGCAACCATAATGAGACTTTTAGAGTTCTTGGAGAAGCCCTAAACCTTGAAGGTAATGTTAAGTAAGTTTATTTATGTGTTTAGAATGATTTTCTTATGAAAAACAAGAGACTATGTTGGTTAAGTATATGATGAAACTTTTGGACAACATGTGTTCCAAGGGTTGTTAGATACTTTTCTTGTTTATTTGGGAGCTTTGCTTTTATTGGTGGGCTTGATTATGAAAGAAGGTTGCTTTTCTTAATTTGTTTCAGGGCTGTAATGATTTATAAAGGTCTCTTTGCTATTTGGTTAACGTAAATAATTGAGGTTTAACGTGTTATCCTACGTGTGATATTTGTAGAAATTATGGGCTGATTGATTGAGGACTATGGTCTCACGTCCTCCACCTATTTTGAGGACTGTTGTTTAACTATTTTAGGATTGTTTTATGTGTAAATATTGTGGGAACAATTTTGTTGAAGTTGGTAAAGCTTTGGAATTGTTGTTGTCGTAATGTAGCAAAGGGACATAATGTTATGTTGCCTACTGTGTATAACTGTTACGTGTTATGCCTTGTGAGCTATTGTAAGACTATTAAGGGTATAAAACAATATGTATATGACATGTACCTAAGAATGGTTGTTAGTAAATACGATTACAAGTGAAAAGGTTGAAGGAGTGCCTTTGGGTCGCTAATTATAAGCTTGCTACCCAGATGTTAGTTTCTATGATATTGGGCTGCCAAGAAGTGCTTCTTTGCTACTAATACAAGTCTTACTGCCTAATATATTATAGATAAACATTGGGGGGAAAAAGCGATCACTCTGAGGTAATAACGAGGTCATACAACGAGGCATGTAAGGTACTCGATTTCATATTACTTGGCATGAACTCTAGATTCTTCCTTGGAACATAAAAGCACTTACCAACTCTGACACAACTATTAACTATGTATACACTCTTTTACATGTTCATATGCTCCCATACATAGTCACCTTTAAATCTGCATACATACGTGGATTCCAAGTTACATGGGTTCTTGTTGCTAAATAAAGTTCACGAGTTGTTTCATCTCATACTCATTGCATTAATTGTGTAATGTACTCTTTTCATTGTTGTATTATCTTGTATGATTATTTGCATGTCACATGCTACATCTATAGTCTTATAGCTCCAATATACGACTACCAAAAGAATCATCTCAAAAGTAATTGAAAGGTAAAGTATATTGCTTATTGATGGGTGGTAACCGGTTGGAAGAATCACCTAGCCAGGGTCAATCCTATGACTGGGGGTAGCCTAAGGGGTGAAAGGAAAAGCCTAGCCAGGGATGATCCTGATATAGATTTACCACTGGTCAGCTGGTCATTTACTACATGATGTGCATATATTATACAGTAAAGGTAAAGTAATAAAAAAACATAAAGTACATGATTCCACAATATAACTAAAGGTGGTCTCTTATCCTTACACCAGCGCATAGTTTGATTAGAATTGTTAGTTCATATGTAGTATTTCCTGCCTTATATATTTAGTGTATTATGTCGTACTAACATCCCTGACAGGGGCCCTGCATTTCATGTTGCAGGTACAGGTGCTAGTAGCTCTTCTCAGTAGGAGTACAGGATATCCAACTGCTATTACCAAGCTCCAGGTAGCTTCGGAGCTTTGCGTGTCTAGAACTTATATTTTTGTATTGTATAGTTAGTCGAGGCGGGTCCTATCCCGACACTTTTCATACACTTTTCCTTATCCAGAGGCTTTGCAGACTATGTAAATTAACGTGTGGTCATGTCTCATACTTTAGACAACGTGGCCCCAACGACCTAGCCATATCCATTTCGTTTTGTCTTGTTATCACTTTTACTTTCTTAAAGGCATGTTGAATATAGAAATCCCTTATAACATGTATAGAAAGTGCATGGATACAGGTTTTTCTATACATGTTGGTTGTCCTGAGCCTTATCGGCAATAGGTGCCAGTACACCTTAACGGGACTTTAGGTGTGACAAGTAAAAATTTACTGAATGTCATTTGACTGGAGGGTAAACAGTCTGTATGGTATTGCACAGTCCGTGAAGTTGCCCATGAACCCACACTTAGAAATATTTCAGGAAGTTGGAACTTGACTTCAACACTTAGAAAAAAATAGGCAAAGTTCACCTATACAGAAGGTACCACGGGCTGTGTGGCACTCCGCTGTTCGTGTGGAGTGCCCATGAAGCAAGACTTAGGAAAATATGTTGATAGCAGGAGAGTCCACACCTAGTCACACGGCCAATGAAGCTTGCCACGGTCTATGAGAAGGGTTGTGGCACCATACGTAACCAAAATGGTCCCTCCCACGACAACCTTCACTTACACAGCAACCATACGGCCAACCACACGGTCAGTGGCAAGCCACACGGCTCGTGCCACTCTCTGTGCCCTATCAGTTAGACCGAAAAATGGTCATTTCAGGCCCCAAGTTATTCCCACAGGTCGTGAGAAGCCTCACTGCCCGTGTAGGTGCTCGTGTGAAAGTACTTCACATGAGGGTCTTACAAAAAATGTTATAACTCCTTCATCCAAACATGAAATGAGGTGAAACTAAGTGCATTGAAAAGCTAATTGAAAGAGGTTCAATTTGATAAGTCAGGCTACCTAGTTCATTTTCGGCTAAGAGATATGGCCATTCAAAGTTGACCCTTCTATCGGTACTTGTGAAAAACTTAGCTAGTGAAATTCCTTTGAAATAGACTTGATGTAGGAGACCCATGATGGCCTTAAATAACATAAATGAGCTTAAATTGCAGTATCGAAAGTAAATTTAGATTGATCTTAAAGGTTCCATAAGGTGTCACCTTGGCCCGAAACTTTCCAAAACCAAACCTCAAGTGTCACCAAAGCTATACAAAAATCTGGGTCCTTACATTATCTTCCCCTTGGCAGTATTCTTCCTCGAATGTGGAAGAATAAGGCTTGAGTTAGAATATGAAACTTTCAAACACAAGATACCACACATACTTCATCATTTGAAAATCATAAAGCCATCAAAACTCATATCAAAACTTATTCAAATCATTTTAAACATCATGAAAATAATCATCTTCATGCACATGTATGCATGTCATTGTCACAACCCAAGCATAGGGCTTTAACATGACATGGTGCAAGGGAAATTCGAAGGGACCTCAAGTAAGGCTCATAGAACATCATTACACATCCTTGGTCGCGGAAGCAATAAAACAAGCATCAAGAGATAGTACAGTGGGACGATTGGGGCTAAGGGAAAGCACTTTCATATCAGAGACATCCAGAAAAATAGAATCAAGGCTCTTAGCATAGATACATAACATGTCCAACCAACACCTCTAATACATAGATAAGAGCAGGGGCCAAGACAAAGCAACCGGGCTCACCTTTATAGTCAAAATAAAACATAAGGAAGAATTTCTCAATACATAATAAGAGCAACATAAACTAAGGTCCCCGATGTGGAGGACCCACCAACTAGCTTTAGTAGTATCGAATATAATACATGGAGGAGGAGGAGGATGATCAACTTGACCACTAGTTCCTACATGGTGACATCATGCAGGTAAAGGTTATGCCTTAGTACGTTTGAATGTACTATGTACGTAGTATGCAACACAACAAGAATTAAGCATCACAATCAATATGCATAACAATAAGTAATAGGCATAATATAATAATATGACATGTATAATCAATGCATAAGAAAAACATGCTTAAGTAACTCATGCTCATATAGGATATCATATATGTAGAAGAAACCAAGCTAGATTTTCAAGGTAGAAACCCCTTGGTGGTTGATGATGGACTCCGCCCATCACCCTGGCAGTGTGGTATAAACCCCTCACATAGTTGATGATAGTCACAACTTATCACCACAGTGGCAAAGTACAAATCCCTCACATGGTTGATGAGTACAAACCCCGACCTTGATTACCCGGGCACTTATCCCCCTCGGATCGAGTATTGTCTAATGCAATACTTTATGTAGAGTATATCATATACATAAGTTTCTTTCATCACCATATAGTCATTCATATCATATCTCATGCTTTGGACCTTAAATTCATCAAGAAACCACATCCGAACATTTTATCAAACACTTAGAGGGTGTGTAATGCTAGTCTAAAACCATGAAATATAGAGATACAATCATGCAATAAAATACATTGTAAAACCATCAATCAACACCGATCAACACCCTTAAGCAATATACATCAAAACTCCTCATCAATCTTGCAATAAATCTAAGATTTATAGCTCAAAACATGCCAAAATAGAGCCAAGTTTACATAACTTTAACATAGTGTGCAGTGAATCAACTTTAAATCATGCATTTTGAGTAAAAAGAGGCTTGGGTATCATGGGTGAAAGGGACACATAAAAGAAACCCACATACCTTAGCTTAGAGATGATGTTGGTGAAGATTAGAGATAGATACTTGAAGCTTGAAGAAAAATCTTGAAGGAGAACCTTAGCTTGGGATGAGGGTTTGGACTTGAATTTGGGGATTGAAATTATGGCTAAGTGTTTGAGTGAGTATTGGGGAATGTTTAGGATGATTTGAGGGTGAAATAAGGGCAAGTAGGGGTAAAGACACGATTGGGAACACTTAGGCCCAAGACCCCAAAATCTTGGACCAAGACATAAATCACTCTCAATAAAATACATAGGTCTGTGATGTGGACCTATCGCGGAGGCCAAATCAACACATGTTCGCGACAGCTACGCGTCGCGGTGCTGTCGCGAATCTTCTTTGGAAATTGAAATTTAAGAAACTTGAAATTGTGATTTGATTACTCTAAAATCGGGGTTAGACCCTTTGCCCCCTAATTTTGACCCCCTGAACAAGAATATGAAGTTAGATTTTTGATATCGTGCATGGATTTTGAGATATATGGAATTTAAAATTCTGGGCATTCTGATGCATATTTTTGGGCACTTTTCGCGGTCATTTCAATATATCTCCCTTGAGAACATTAAAAATAATCGATTCAATACATTTCTTACGTACCATAGGTACTATATTGGATTTAAATCAGATTTTGGATCAATCTATATTTAGTGACCGCCTCTATTATGTTGTTCCTAGCAAATACCACAATTTTTTATTTTGGATCTTCCAAATTATTCCCGCACTTGGTCTATCCTTGACCAGAGATTTCTCTATGAAAACTATGAATCCGAGTTTGAAGAAAGGGAGGAAGAAGAAGCCCCTGACCTGCAGGAGAATTTATTCAATCACATAGTTTGGGCTCCTAGAATATGGTTCCCTTGGGGCTTTCTATTTGATTTTATCTAAAGGCCCAATGAATTGGGATTTCCCTATTGGTCCAGGTCATTTTGGGGCAAGCGAATCATTTATAATGAAGAGAATGAACTTTAAGAGGATGATTCTGGGTTCTTGCAGAGTGGAACCATGCAGTACTAGACACAAGATAGATCTTCCAAAGAACAAGGCCTTCCCCGAATGTAAAGAGATGTATATCACAAAAGTAATCATGAACAAATCAGCCCCAACAAGAACGCAACATCACATTTAAAAGACCATTTTTAAAATCTTAACATACATGTAAAATCATGGTAACTTGCGAACTTAAACTGAATGACATAGAGGCTGAAACATAAGACTTTAAATCACATGGGGACATAGAATTAGAACCTTAGGATTGAGTGGAGTGGAAAAGATAAGGATAACGCTTTTGCAAGTCCGCTTCGGCCTCCCATGTAGCACTCTCAACTTGTTGGTTCCTCCAAGGGACCTTAATGGATGCCACCTCCTAATTCCTCAATCATTTCACTTGCCTATCCAAAATCTGAACTAGAGTCTCCTCATAATGAAGTTATCCTCAACAACACCCACAACATCTAGAGGCACAATAACATTAGGATCACCAACATATTTTCTCAACATAGAGACATGGAATACTAGATGAACCAAATTCATTTCACCAGGCAACTTCAATTTATAAGCTACCTTGCCAACCCTCTTCACAACCTCATTAGGAAAAACATAGCTTGGACTCAGCTTCCCTTTTTTTTTTTTACCAAAATGCACCACACCTTTCATTGGAGAAACCTTCAAATAAACCCAATCACCCACTTTAAATTCATGGTCCATTCTCCTCACATCAGCATAGGATTTCTAATTACTTTGGGCTGTCTTCAGTCTCTCCCTAATCATCCTAACCTTCTCAAGAGCCTTCATAACCAGATCCGATCCCAGTAAAGCCACCTCTCTAACCCCAAACCAACCAATCGATGATCTACAATGTCTCCCATAAAGAGCGTTCAAAGGAGCCATACCGACGTTAGAGTGATAGTTATTGTTGTAGCCAAACTCAATCAAAGGAAAATGGTCATCCCAACTACCTATCAACTCCAATACACATGACCTAAGCATATCTTTAGGGGTTTGAATTGTCCTTTCCACTTGGCCATCCGTTTGAGGGTGAAAGGACATACTAGGGTGAACATTTATACCAAGACCATTTTGAAAATACCTCCAAAAGTGTAAAGTGAATTTTGAACCATGATCAAAAATGATGGACATAGAAACCCCATACAACCTCACTAACTCGTTGATATTCAACCTTGCATACTCTTCAGCTCTATATATGGTCTTAACCGGTAGAAAGTGAGCCGATTTCGTCATCCTATCAACCACCACCCAAATGGAATCAAAACCTTTTCTAGTCTTGGGCAACTGAACCACAAACCCATATTGATCACCTACCACTTCCAAGTAGGAATCTTTATGTCTTGGCTGGCCTTTGATATTCGGGTTCAAGTTGTTGACAACTATGGCAACCGGAAAGAAATTTAGTGATGTCCCTTTTCATGCCTCCCCACCAATAGACATCCTTCAAGTCTCTATACGTTATGGTGGAGCCGGGTGGATAGAATAAGAAGAATTATGTGCCTCATCAAGGATTTTCTCCCTCATACCATCAACACAAGGCACACACAACTAACCTTGGTACCTAAGGGAACCATCTCCCCCTTGTGAGAAAACCTCTACTTTGTCCTCTTTCACGAAGGGCATCAATTCAAGCAAGGAGGAGTCAAGATCGTGCTTTGCTATCACCTCATCAACCAAAGAAGACTTAGACCCATCAACCACCATACCATCATCACCAACATCATCCAACCTTACCCCCAATCTAGCTAATTGATGCACCTCCCTAGCCAACTCCCTATCACCACCATCAACATGAGCTAAGCTACCCATGGACACCCTACTCACAGCATCTGCCAACATATTTGCCTGAACTAGAAGATAGTACACACTCATTTCATAGTCTTTAAGAAGTTCCAATCATCTTCTTTGCGTCAAGTTGAGATCCTTTTAAGTGAAGACATATTGAGGCTTTTATGGTCGGTGAACACATCCACATGCACCTCATACAAGTAGTGATGAAAAATCTTTAATGAAAACACAACGGCGGCTAACTCTAGATCATAGGTAGGGTAGTTCCTTTCATGTACCTTGAGTTGTATAGAAGCATAAGCTATGACCTTACCATTTTGAGTCAACACACAACCCAAACCAACCCGGAAAGCATCACACTACACCACAAATCCTTCAAGCCCATCTGATAGTGGCAATATAGGAGCGGACACAAACTTGTCTTTCAATGTTTGGAAGCTCCTCTCACATTCACTAGTCCACACTAACTTAACCTTCTGTTTAGTCAATTTTATCATAGGGGAAGCAATGAAGGAGAACCCATCCACAAACCTCCTATAATAACCTGCTAGGCCCAAAAAGCTCCTAATATGCAATGAAGTCAATGGTCTAGGCCAATTTCTAATCACATCAATTTTATTAGGATCTACTTTTATACCATCCTTCGACACCACATGTCCCAAGAATGCAACCTCCTTTAACCAAAATTAACACTTATCATATTTGGCATTCAATCTCTCCTCCCTTTATCTTTGAAACACAACCCTCAAATTCCCCATATGCTCCTCCCTACTTTGTGAATAGATCAATATTTCATCAATGAAGACCACAACAAAGGAATCAAGGTAATTTTTTAAGACAATATTTATTAGGTCCATGAAGATGGCCGGTACATCAATCAACCCAAATGACATCATAACAAACTCATAATGCCCATATCTAGTCTGGAAGGTCGTCTTAGGAATATTACATTCCCTCACCCTCACTTAATGATACCCAAATCGAAGATCAATCTTAGAGAAGAAGCTAGCCCTTTGAAATTTGTCAAACAAGTCATCAATCCTTGGAAGCGGATACCTATTCTTGATGGTGACCCTATTGAGTTGTTGATAGTCAATGAACAAAACTGACCCATCCTTCTATTTCACAAACAACACCGGGGCTCCCCAAGGTGATTGACTAGGTCTAATAAATCCTTTCTCCAACAAGTCTTTCAGTTGTTCCTTTAACTCCTTCAAATCCGTCGGGGCCATACGCTTAGGGGGAATGGTGATAGGTTGAGTATAGGGGAGGAGGTCTATGCAAAATCTATCTCCCTTTCTAGAGGGACACTGGAAAGGTCATTTGGGAAGACACCAAGGAAATCATTTACAACCAGAACTGACTCTATGGAAGACAAGATGGTAAAGACACCCCTTAGAGATCAACTTATGGGCTTTAATACAAGAAATGAATCTACCCTTCACCACCACATCTTGACTTTCCCACTCAAGGATAGGTTTATTAAGGAATTGAAACTTAACCCTATGGGTTCTTAAATCAATCAAAGCATATTACGAATGCAATCAATCCATCCCAAGAATGACGTCAAAATCTACCATGTCTAATTCAACAAGATCACAAGGCAATAACTTATGCAAAATGCAAATGGGACAACTTCCATAAACTTTTCTAGCACTAATAGAGGCACTAATAGGAGTAGATACTTCATATGATTCACAACAACTCAGGGTCAACATGGAACTTTTTAGTAACAAAAGGGGTAACAAAGGAGAGAGTGGCACCAGGATCAATCAAAGTATATACATCAAAGTCAAAGATTTTCAACATACCGGTAACAACATTGAGAACCTCACCAATCCCTTGACTCCCATGTAGAGCATAAAATCAATTATACCTTGGGGAACCACCTTGAGGACCACCTCTGCTTAATGGAATTGCATTTGCACCCACGCCCTTGCCACGGTTTCTTGGAGAATCCTCCTTCTTGTGACCAAGCTCCCCACATTCATAGCATGCATTAGAGCCCTTCAAACATGGGCCTCCATGACTCTTTCCACATTTAAGGCACACATCATTAAGAGCCACACGACAAATAACTTGAGCTTAGGGAAGTCATTAGCAAACCCCCTATAAGTAGCATGAGTAGGCCCTTGGCCTTGAAGACATCTAGCACCCATTTGGAATGTACCCTCAAATCGAGCCCTCTTGACCACATACCTCTTTCTCAACTTTTCTTCCTCCATTTGCTCGGCATATGTCATCAACTGAAACAAGTCCATGTCACTAATTAGCATGGCACACCAGCATTTTTCACTTACCAAGTCAGGTACCCCATCACAAACTTATTCATCCTAGATCCACGATCGGCCACCAAATGACGAGCATACTTTGAAAGTAGATTAAACTTGAGGGAATACTCCCTCAAACTCATAGCACCTTGTTTCAAGTTCATGAACTCTACCATCTTAGCTTCCCTAAGCTCAAGAGGGAAAAATCGATTAAGGAAAGCCAATTTAAACTCTTCCCAAAGTACAACATTAGTAATTCCCTTCTCACCCTTCCATTTATCATACCATATTTGGGCTACCCTTTTGAGTTAGTATGTTGCCAACTCCGCCTTTTCATTTGGCCTAAGACCTATGATATTCAAGATTTTGTAGACCTCATAAATGAACTCTTATGGATTTTCTTCTACCTTTGACCCATAGAATACCAGATGATTCATCCTCAAGAAGTCTCTTACCCTCCCAAGATAGTAGCATGAGGGGCTTGGGCCCCTTGATTGACTTGGTTGGCCAAAACTTGGGTAAGCATAGTGAGAGCATCTTGGAGCTCACCATTGGTAGGTTGTTCCTCAGGAGCTTAGGCCCTTCTTCCTTGAGTATTTTGCATGATTTAGCATAGCAAAGAACAATCATTAGGGGGGGGGGGAAACTTACCACAACTCTATAGCACGACTTAGAACATGAAAAATGGAAACATTTCCTAAAATGTCTCATAGCCTCCTATTCATAGTCATGGCGCACTTCACAACCATAAATAGGACTCTAATCGACACGGTGTGTTGGACTCCGAGGATCTATCAAACTAGCCTCTGATACAAAGTTTGTCATGACCCAAGCCTATGGCCAAGACATGACACAGTGCAAGGGGAACCCGAAGGGACCCCAAGCAAGCCTCTTAGCACATCATTATACATCCTTGGTCGTGGAAGCAATAAAACAAGCATTAAGAGATAATAAAGTTGGAAAATCGGGGATAAGGGAAAGCGCTTTCATATCATAGCAATCAAGAACAATAGAGTCAAGGCTCTTAGCATAGATACATTACATGTCCAACCAACACCTCTAGTACGTAGATAAGAGTGGGGGCCAAGACAAAGGAACCGGGCTAACCTTCATAGTCAAAATAGAACATAAGGAAGAATGTTTCAACACATAATAAGAGCAACATAGACTAAAGTCCCCAAAGTGGAGGACCTACCAACTAGCTTGAGTAGTATTGAATAATACACATGGAGGTTGAGAGGATGATCAACTTGACCACTAGTTCCTACATGGTGACATCATGCAGGCATAGAGTATGGCTTAGTATGTTTGAATATAGTACGTACGTAGGATGCAATGCAACAAGAATAATCAATATGCATAATAATAGGCAATACTCATAATATAATAATATGACATGTATGATCAATGCATAAGTAAAACATGCTTAAGTAACTCATGCTCACATAGGATATCATATGTGTAGAAAAGACCAAGTTAAATTTTCAAGGTAGAAACCCCTTGGTGGTTGATTATAGCTTCACCCCATCACCCTAGTAGTGTGCTACAAACCCCTCATATGGTTGATGATAGACACACCTTATCACCATGGTGGCGAAGTACAAATCCCTCATATGGTTGATGAGTACAAATCCCCATCTCGGTTACCTAGGCTCTTGTCCCCGTGGAACGGGTATGGTCTAATGCAAGACTTTATATAGAGTATATAATTTACATAAGATCATTTCATCATATAGTCATTCATATTATATCTCATGCTTTAGACCTTCAATTCTTCAATAAACCACATCTGGACATTTTATCAAACACTTAAAGGGTGTATAATGCTAGTATAAAACTATGAATTATAAAGATGAAAATCAACACCTTGCAACACCCTCAAGCAATATACATCAAAATACCTCATCAAATATTACAATAGATCCAATATTTATAGCTCAAAACATAGCAAAACAATCACAACTTTAAATAGCTTTAACATAGTGTGTAGTGAATTTCATAATAAGAAAGACCCATTTGTAAATCAACTTTAAATCATGCAATTTGAGTAAAAGGAGGCTTGGGTATCATGGGGGAAAGGGACCCATGAAAGAAACTCACATACCGTAGCTTATAGATGATCTTGGTGAAAGAGCCAAACCTGACAGTGAGAGGAGAGGAGATGCCATTTTCATGAGAGAGGGAGAATCTTGAAGGAGAACATTAGCTTGGGATGTGGGTTTGGACTTGAATTTGGGGAGTGAAAATATGACTAAATGTTTTAGTGAGTATTGGGAATGTTTAGGATGATATGAAGGTGAAATAAGGCTAAGTAGAGGTAAAAACACGATTAGGAACACTTATGTCCAAGACTCCAAAGCCTTGGACTGAGATAGAAATCATTGTCAACAAAATACATAGGTCCATGATGTGGACCTTTCGCAAAGGGAAAATTAACACATGTCCGCGACAGCTGCACGTCGCGGTGCTGTTGTGGATCATCTCTTGAAATTGAAATTTTGGAAATTTGAAATTGTAATTCGATTTCTCTAAAATTGGGGTTAGACCCTTCTCCCCCTAATTTTGACCCCCTAAACAAGAATATAAAGTTGGATTTTTGATATCACACATGGATCTTGAGATATATGGAATTTAAAATTTCAGGCTTTCCGAGGCACATTTTCGAGAACTTTTTAGGGTTGTTTCAGTCATGAGACTCAAGAGTGAGAGAATTAGGACCATTAAGAATGGGAAGGACCTTATATGATAGGCTTGAGTAGATAGGAAAGATAGAGGTATCATCATATAATACTTGATTCTACTTCCCACGCAGCACTATCAATATGTTGACCCTTGTTGCAAAGCCTCTTCTCTTTCCCATAAGATCTCAATCGAAACTTCCTCATAACTCATGTCCTCCTCAACCTCAACACTATTCGAAGACACAATATCACTAGTATCACCAACAAACTTCCTCAACTTAGATACACCGAATGAATAAAACTCACACCCGGAGGCAAAACTAATCTATTCACATGTTTCCTCATTGCTCAACAATCTCATAAGGGACTACATCTTGGGAAACTTAACTTGCCATCATTTCCAAAACACATCGCACCCTTAACAAGTGATACCTTCATATTCACCCAATCAACAACACAAGATTCATGAACTCTCTTTCTAACATCTAAGTAAAACCCCTTGGATGACTTCGAACCATCTTCAACTTTTCCCTAACTATTTCCACTCTTCCCATAACCTCTAACACTAAATCCCGGCCTATAGAAGTCATCACATCTAACTCAAACCATCCCACCAAAGACCTACACCTTCTACCACATAAAGCCCTGAATGGTGCCACACCAATGCTAGCACAAAAGCTATTATTGTAAGCTAACTCAATAGGTGGTATATGATCACTCCAATTAACCTTGAATTCTAACACACAAGACCTCATTACGTCCTCCAAAGTTTGAATTGTGCTCTCCATTTGCCGAATGGATCACTGTGAAAGACGATGCTTAACTTCACCCCAGTGTAAGCCTCTTTCTGATATGATTTCCAAAAGTGAGAAGTAAGTCGGGTATCACAATCCATCATAATTCAAGTAGGCATACAATCCAGTCAACCAACTCCAAATTACATAACTTGGCATTGTTCCTAACATTTTGAGTAGTCTCAATGGATTGGAAGTGAGCCGACTTAGTCATCCAGTCAACAATACCCTGAAATTAATCAAATTGCCTTTGGGTCCAAGGCAAACCAACCATAAAATCCATGTTTGCCTCTTCCCACTTCCAAGTAGAAATTTTAATTTTTTGAGCCAAATCACTAGGTCTTTGGTGTTCTATCTTCCCTTGTTCACAATTAGAGCGTTTCGATACAAACTTTACTACATCCTTCCTCATACCATATGACCAATACATTTCTCTTAAACCATAATGCCTCTTAGCAGATCTCAAGATAATAGAATAATGAGAGTTATGGGCTTTATGTATGAACATATCCTTAAGAACATCAATGTCCAAAACATGCAATCTATCTTGGTACCGAATTACACCATCTCCCCCTTGGGAGAAAAGCTCTATCTTCTTTTATGCAACCAAATTCTTCTATTCAACCAATGGTGCATCTAGGTCTTACCTTCTCTTAACATTAACATACATAAAGATTTGAGTCCATTCCGAACAAAGATACCACCATCATTGATGTTGGACAACCTAATACCCGATCTAGCCAAATGGTAAACATGATTTACCAACTCTCTCTTCCCTTTGGTGACATGAGCCACATTTCCCATAGATAGCCCACTAAGAGTGTCAACTATGTGTTTGCCTTTTCGGGATGATGTCTTACACCCATGTCATAGCCCTTTAGGAGTTCCAACTTTCTCCTTTGCCTCAAGTTAAGACCCCTATTTTTCAAACTCTCCTGATTGGTGAAAACGTCAAAATACACCCCATTCGAGTAGTGTCTCAAAACTTTCAAGGAAAACACCATCCCCACTAACTCAAGCTCATGAGTCGTGTACTTACGCTCATGCACCTTCAATTGCCTCGATACATAAGCAATCAATTTACCATGTTGCATAAATATATAACCCAACCCAAATCGAACAGCGTCACAACACACCACCAACCCATCTAAGCAATCCGATAAAGTCAAAACAAGAGCCGATCTAAATTGATCTTTCAATGCCCGAAAACTCCCGTCACACCCATGCGACCTTACACACATGGCCTCCCTTTGAGTTAAAATGGTCAATGAAGATGTAATAGATAACAACCCTTCAACAAACCTCTTATAATAGTCAGCCAACCCAAGAAAACTGTGAGTATCCGGAGGAGTAAGCTTGCTAAACAATGTACACCCCTCACCAACTCTGGTCTAACCTCATCTGCAAGATCCACTACAATATCGTCCTTTCCTGAATTGCATTACGAGCCCTAAGAAACTCTCCCTAACCGGTAGGGAAGGATGGTGAAAGGAAATCTTAAGACACGTTCCATGGTACGATAAGAATCATGAAAATGTGAAACATTTCCTAAAACACCTTGTAGCCTCCTACGCATAGATGTGGCGCGCTTCAAACCCATGAATAAGACTCTACTTGATGCAGCATGTTGGACTTCAAGGACTATTTATAAACCTAGTGTTGTAATACAATCTTTGTCACAATGCTGACCTAGGGTGTAGGAGTGACACGGAATAGGAACCCGAGAGTCCCCAAACGAGCCTTAATGTACCAAAATTCACATCATCGGTTCGGAAGAGCATTCAAAATTACACATATAGTTCTAAGGGACGAGAAAGTAGGATGAGGATATCTTAGGGAAAGGGATTAAAATTAATACACACAATATATAATATATAATGACTAAGGGGCAGGTAAGTATGACTCACGCTATAGGGCAATTTGTGACTTAGGATCTTTCACATTTCCACATCAAACATACATACACATATCAAAATTCCCATATCAATCCATGATAGCCATAACCAAAAGATAACCATGATCATAAGGTTCAAATACAACACATAACACATAGATCTAACGAGAGTCTACAAGATGTCCAACATTGTCTCTAGTCATAAGATAAGATGGGGGCTTAGACATGTTATGGGCTCACCCTAAATGTATAGATAACATAAACATAAGAAACTTAAGGTAGAGGAATGATGGCTTGTCCTCAAAAAATAGGACTCACTACAACTAATGTCTCAATTCTGATCTAGCGTCAAAATAGTGGATGAAAATAACCTCCGGTCCTTACATGGCCAGATTATGTAGGCAAAAGTATACATTAGAATGTTTGAATGTACTAAGTATGTGAGATGCAATTCATGAACATACCAAAACCTGCATATCAATGTTATATGACAAAGGCACACATTATAGAAGGAGATATATAACAAGATGTTAATATAGCAAGATGTCATTACACCAATGATGCATGAGATAGAAATGATGCTCATATACACAATGGGGATGTGACCTCAACCGACATGAGTAAGACCTAGCTAGCTATTACTTGGAATCTCGATGATTACCCCTTATCGTTAAAGAAGTGGTTTACTTGCCAAGGGTAAACCATGCTTCACTTTACGGACCTCCTATTTCGGATAGTATTTTCATATCAAGACATTTCATATCATTTCTTCTCCTTACAGGCAACCCCATTTCGGAGGTATCTTTCCTTACGGGCCTTCCATTTCTGAAAGTAACCTATGCTAGGCACATAGTTCGATGATAGAAGGAAAAGCCTCCATCCATCGATGGTAACTCATCATCCCACAAGAAAACATATACATATATATATATATATACACACACACACACATATATATATATATATACATATATAAATAACATGCTGAGACCATTAATCTGTCTTTATAAACTGAATAAGAAACAGCTCAAAAATAAGTCAATTAAACCAGAACTGAATTATCTGACGTATAGTCAATGGAACCTCTACTAGAATAGTTTAAAACTACTACTAGGACAGACCCACAGTAGCCACAACTGAAAATAAAATGCTGGAAAGGAAAGCATGAACAATAACTTTGAGCCTGTGGCTGAGAAAAAGCCTCACCGATAGGTGAGTAGGGGGATTTGGTCCTCAACGAAGCGGATGCTATGGGACTTTGCAACCTGCGCTTAGATCAGAAATGATGCAAGCCAAAATGAAATTCAAGGTAATGCAATATTTCTGAAATTACATAAATCTATCTCAGAATGAAGTAAAATAATAATAAGTACTCTATATGCTAAAAATAACATGTTGAAAACTTATATGTAAAACATATCTTACTTTCACTTAGGGAATTTTTATAATCGACATCCACCACTATGAGCTTCGTTGTGATACATCGTCTTGCCCATGCTGCCAGAGCCATCCCGTACTTTACCGGAGTAAGGGACGAAAATTAGGGGACTGGATTCATCACAAACTAGCCCATCTCAGTGATAAGTGAGGAGATGTACCATCCTATCCTATGCTGGCTATGTAGTTTATGAGTTCAAGTTATTATTATTACTCTCACTCATATCAGTGCTCAATACTACTCCCAAAATAGCTTTTATAATGTTCATAACTTAGGGAGTAAGAGTTCTGAAAATAAATCTTTGATCTTTTGGAACTTAGTCCAACTTAGCTTTTCTTAACTTTCTCATCCAGACTCTTTAGCTTGACTGCAACTAGTATTCTTTCAAGTATTTTTATAATATACTAGGTTACTCAACAAAAGTTCAAAAGCAACTCTCGAAAGTACTTCTTAACTTAGTTCAAACCGTGCATATGCTAGTTTTTCTTTTCTTGAAATACACACAAGATTCTCAAGAATATATCAATAACAATAAATCTTGTTCAACAATGTAACTTCATGCTAAAATCAGGAAAAGACATGATTCTAGATCAAGAAGAATACATGAATCAACATTTGGATAAAATTAATTAATACTAGAGGAAATCTTGATTTCACATTTTAACCATGATCTGGAATACACTTTGGGGATTTTGGACATTAAAATAATAATAGAATGATGTTTGGAGGGCCTTATGTACCTGAGAATTCAAATTTTTGGAAGAATTGAAGAGGTTCTTGAAGCCCTAGCTAGGTTCTTGATTTTACGCTTGGATTTTCTTGAACTTTCCCAATACTAGTGAAGAGGGTAAAGCGTGACTACTTAACGCCTAAGAAGGGTGGGGAAGGTCGAAACTGCCCCTGCTTAAATGAAAGAAAAAGTCTCTGCCTAGTACAACATGTCCGCGTCGAACCAGGGGAACGGACATGTGTATTTTTCTTAATACAACATGTCTACGTCGTTCCTGGGGCGCGAACATATGCATTTTCTCCCTTTTTGCAAAAATGACTTCCTGTCAAAACTTGAAGAAACTTCCTAATTATGGCTCAGTGTCCCAGGCATTCGCACCCTGGGCATGGAAACCTCACTATTCAAAATTTAATTAAAAATATTAATTCACCTCAGTTGCTCTAAAATCGAGTCGAGACCATTTTGCCACTACATTTTTCATGCTGATCGCAAATCCGATCTCGGATTGATGAACAGAGCGTAGGAAGAAGCGTTACGCACATGGTCATTTCTAGGGGTATTTGGGTAATTTCATCGAGTGTCATAATACCTCCCTCTTGGGATCAGTCGTCCTCGAATGATAATGATATGAAAAAAGTTGGCTCAAGACAACCAAATTACTAAACTTAAAAAGACATAAGTCTTCGAAATTGATTATTAAAATTTACCTTCAAGATCCTCATTCAGGCCAACAAACAAGTGTGGATACTTGGCATTCATATCTTTTTCTGCTTCCCATGTGGCTTCTTCCACAAATGGGTTTCTCCACAACACTTTTACTGAAGCAATCTCCTTAGTACTCAATTTGCGAACTTGTTGGTCTAATATTTGCACCGGGGCTTCTTCATAGGACAAATTATCCTTAATTCCAACACTTTCAATAGGGAAAACTAAAGAGGGGTCTGCCAAGAATTTCTTAAGCATTGAAATATGAAATACTGGATGCATAACACTCAACTCTAACTCCAATTTGTAAGCAACACTATCAACTCTTTTCAGAATTTGTAAGGACACATATATCTGGGTTGAGATTCCCCTTTTTCCCGAATTTCATAACCCCTTTCACTGGGGATACCTTTAGGTACACCCAATCACCTACCTCAAATTCCAAATCTCTCCTCCTAACATCAGTGTAAGACTTTGCCAACTCTGGGCTTCCTTTAGCCTTTCTTGGATGACCTTCACCTTCTACATAGCCTGCTGGACCAGATCAAGTCCTATCAACCCTGCCTCACCAACTTTAGACCACCCAATGGGTGATGTACACCTTCTCACGTATAGGACTTCATATTATGCCATCTGTATGCTAGCCTGGAAACTTTTATTATAGGAAAACTCAATCAAAGTTAATTGATAATCCCAAATACTTTAAAAGTCTATCACGTATGCCCTTAACATATCCTCAAGGGTCTATATGGTTCGGTCTGCTTGCTCATTTATCTGTGGATGGAAGGTTGTACTAAGATTCACCTTTGTACCAATCCCTTTGTGAAAGGACTTCCAAAACTGTACTGTGAACCGAGCTCCTCTATCCGAAATGATGGACATAAGGAACTCATGTAGCCTTACAATCTCCTTAACATAAAGTCTGGATAGTCCTTGGCTGTATCGGTCGTCTTCAAAAGTAGAAAGTGAGCTGACCTAGTCATACTGTCTACTATAACCCATATTAATTCATGCTATCTACTCCATTGAGGTAGGCCTATTACAAAGTCCATGTTTATAATCTCCCACTTCCATTTTGGGATTTCAATGTTCTGGGCCTCACTACAAGGCCTTTTGTGCTTGACATTACTGCAGGCAGTTCAAGCATCTAGACACGAACTCTGCAATGTCCCTTTTCATGCCACCCCACCAATAGACTTCTCACAAATCTCTATATATCTTTGTTGCAATAGGGTGAATAGAGTATCTAGCATTATGAGCTTCAACCAAGATCCTATCTCTAAGGCCATCAGCACTTGGCAAACACAACTTGCCTTGCTACCTCAAAACTCCATCGCCTCCTTTTGCAAACACTAATACTTTTTATTTTTGAACATTTTCCTTCAATTGAAGGAGGATAGGATCCCAGTGTTTCTTTTCTTTCACCTGCTCCACTAAGGATGACTCTGCCTAATTTCTGATAATGACACCACCTTTATCATCTATAATTTTGCACCCCCAAATGGGTTAATCTGTGCACCTCTTTGGCTAATTCTTTCTTTCTGTCGTCAATGCGAGTAGTGCTTCCCATGATCGACCGGCTAAGGGTATAACCAACTACATTAGATTTATTTGGGTGATAGAGGATGGTCATGTCATAGTCTTTCAGCAGTTCCAACCACTTTCTCTGCCTTAAATCCAACTCTTTCTGGCTAAATGCATACTGCAAACTCTTATGGTGCATGAATACATGCACGTGCTCACCATAAATATAGTGTCTCTAGATCTTTAGAGCAAACAACACAACAACTAGCTCAAGATAATGAGTTATGTAGTTCTTCTCATGAATCTTAAGTTGTCTAGATGCGTATGCTGTCACCTTGCCTCTCTGCATCAATAGCATCCCAACCCAACTCTGGAAGCATCACAATATACCATAAAGTCATCAACACCTTCGGGTAGGGATAAGACTGGGGCGGTGGTCAGCCTGGTTTTCAACTGTTGGAAACTCTTCTCACAAGCTTCTGACCATTCGAACTTAACCTTCTTCTGAGTGAGTTTAGTCAAAGGAGCTGAGATAGAAGAAAATCCCTCTATGAACTATCTGTAGTAATCTGCCAAACCCAAGAAACTCCTTACCTCTGTTGGGGTTGTGGGCCTTGGTAAATTCTTTACTGCCCCAGAAAATCCACAAATGCCAACCAAAACTCACACTTGGAGAATTTTGCATAATATTGCTTATCCTTAAGGGTTTGAAGGATAATTCTGAGATAGTCATCATACTCCTCCTTGTTACAAGAATAGCAAGATGTAATCTATGAACACAATGACTAACATATCTAGGTATGACCTCAACACCCTATTCATAAGATCCATGAAAGCTGTCGATGCATTCTTCAGTCCAAATGACATGACCAAAAAATTATTATGACAATCGGGGGTTCTAAAAGTTGTCTTAGGGATGTCTCTCTCTAACTGTAAGCTGATGATACCCAACTCTAAGATCTTTTTTAGAGAAACAAGTAGCATACTGAAGTGGGTTGAATAAGTCATCAATTCTGGGAAGAGGATACTTGTACTTCATAGTGACCTTATTCAACTGATGGTAACATATGCACATCGGAGAGAACTGTCCTTCTTACGCATGAAGAGAACTATAGCACCCCAAGGTGAGACTCTTGGTCTAATGAAACCCTTGTCTAAGAGATCTTTCAGCTACAACTTCAACTCTTTTATCTCCGAAGGAGCCATACGATATGGAGAAAAGGATATGGGTTAAGTATCTGGGAGGGTCTCTATCCCAAAGTCTATATCCCTATCAGGAGGTACTCCGGGAAGATCCTCATGAAAACTTCTGGGAACTCATTAACAACTAGGACAGCTAGAGAGATGGTGCCTCGGCCTGAGAATCCTAAACTCTGACCAGGTGGTATATGCAACATTTGGAAATTAACTTTCGGGCTTTGAGATATGAGACAAACTGACCCTCAGGAAAAACTGAGTTATCCCTCCATTTTAGGACTAGTTCGTTAAGAAACTAAAATTTGACTACTCTGGTTCTGCAATCTATGGAAGCATAACTGTCATAAAGCCAATCCATGCCTATGATGACATTGAAATATACCATGTCTAGATCAACAAGATCAGCTATGATTTTATTATGAAAAACTGATATTTGCATCCCCTATAAATTCTTTAGGATAAGATTGACTCTCTAGTAGAAGTGGAAACACTAAAAGGCTCAATAAGACATTCTGGATTGACCCCAAATTTCGTAGCTGCATAGGGAGTCATAAATGGCAAGGTGGCACCTGGGTTTATCAATGTATATACATCATAAGTAAAGATTTTGAGCATACCAATAACTACATATGCTAAGTTCTCCTGCTCCTATCTAGTGGCCATGGCATATAAGAGGTTTGTGCCGCTGCTTGCTCCTAGTGTAGTGCCCTATGAGGTGGCTTACCCCTGCGATGCTAAAGAAACTAACAGGGACTTATTATCTCTCATGTTTTGCTTCCCCATAGGACAATCTTTCAAGAAGTATCCCACCTAAAAGCATTTGAAACAACCATCTGTGCCTATAAGGCAATATATGGAATGGGACCTGCCACACTTACCGCAGGTACGGTAACGATTCGATACTTAAGCTATGCTACCCTATGACTGGCTGCCCAGGAAGCTATCGTTCTATGATCCCTTCTTATTCCTGACCCTCGGTGCAGGTGCACTAGCAGATAAAGGTGCTGGTCCATCTGCCTTAGGCTGAATGGATGAGTGGTTTCCACCTCCATCCCCTCTCTTACCTGGCTCCTAGCTTGATGTCTTAGCCCTCTTGCTCCTGAACTCATCCCTATCATGCATTTTCTCGTCCTCTACCTACTGCACATAAGCCATTAAGAGAGCTAGATACATATCCCCAGTCAACATCACATTCTTCTCTCTCTCTTAGTCATCCGAGAGATCCCTGACATGAATAGGTCCATACTAGTATGCATGTCTTCCACCATAGCTGGAGCATAACGTGATTGCTAAGTAAACTAGAGGCTGTACTCCTGCATATTCATATTCTCTTGCTTCAGATTCAATAATTCCCTCACCTTAGCCTGCCTCATCTCTCTGGGAAAGTACTGCCCCAGAAAAGCCTCCTCAAACACTGGCCAACTCAAAGCTGGTGCCCCTTCTGCCCTGCCTCTTTTCCACTGATCAAACCAGACTAGCTACTCCTTTGAACTAGTAGGTAGCTAACTCAACCCACTCAGTATCACATATGTACATAACCTAGAACACCTTCTAGAGCTCCTCAATAAAGTTGTCAGGGTCCTCCTTCACATTAGACCCCATGAATTCTGGTGGGTTCATCCTCAAACACTTATGAACTTTAGTGGTATCCGACCATTCATTCCTACCATCTCTCTAGCAACCTCACTGAGTAGTGAAAGCCAAAGAAAAAGTTTGGATGGCTTGGTGGAGCTTTACATTGGAGATGTCTGCTTGTTGTGGCTGCTCAACAAGCATAGCTGGACCTCTACGTCCCTCAAGAATTGGGCCAGGCTAGTTTTCATTTCTCCTGGCTGGGTGCCATCTGCCCCTTACTGGTTTGTCAGCTCTGCATGGAGGCATGATCGAAAAAACAATGTGTGAATGCACGAGTTAGAATGGGGACTGATAGAGGTACACTCTAAAGCATAAAAGGGAAACAACAAATGATGGTGACTCTTCCTAATGCCCTATATCCTCCCTATTATAGATGTGGCACATTTCACACCCATAATATGGACTCTACTAGAACTGGTTCCATAGACTCCCTAGGACTCTTGGACTCTATTCTCTCATACCAAGTCTGGTCATGCCCCGAGTTCACACCCTAGACATGGCCGGCACCCAAAACCATTTTTTGTCCCAAGTGAACCACTTGGCCTGGCTACTTACTCTGTGGAAGACTTAAATAATCATAGAAAGGCTTTAAACAACATGCTAAGACCATCAATTTATCTGAATAAACTAAATGAGAAACAACTTAATAATAAGTCAATTAAACCAGAACTGAAGTATCTGACATATAGTCAATGGAACCTCCACTAAAATAGTCTGAAACTACTATTAGGACAGGCCTACGGTAGCTACAACTGAAAATAAAATGCTGGAAAGGAAAGCATAAACAATAACTCTGGTACTCAACAAACTGGCTGTTGAGGGACTCTATCACCTGCGTCTACATCATAAAATGATACAGATCCTAAGGGCGTCAGTGGTGGAATGTACGACATGTAAAATAGCAAAAATGGAACTCAAGGTAATGCAATATTTCTCAAAATACATAAACATATCTGAGAATGAATTAACATAATAATAAGTACTCTATATGTTGAAAATAACAAGCTGAAAACTTGTATGTAATACATATCTTACTTTAAATTGGGGAGTTTCTTTAACTGACAACAACCCCTATGATCTTCATGGTGATACAGCATCTTGCCCACGCTGCCAGAGCCATTGTGTACTTTGCCGATGTAGGGGATGAAAACTAGGGACACGGATCCATCCCAAACTAGTCCCTCTTAGGTGCAAGTGAAGAGTTTTACCTTGATACAATTCTATCCTACGTTGGCTACTTAGTTTACGAGTCCAAGTTATTATTATTGCTCTCACTCATATCAGTGATCAATACTACTCCCAAAACAACTTTTATAATGCTCATAACTTAGAGAGTACGAGTTTTGAAAATGTATCTTTGATCTTTTGGGACTTAGTTCAACTTAGTTTTTCTTAACTTTTACATCTGGACTCTTTAGCTTGACTGCAACTAGTATCCTTTCAAGTATATTTAAAACATACTGGGGTACTCAGCTAACGTGCAAAAGCAACTCTCAAAAGTACTTCGTAACTTAGTTCAAATCGTGCATATGCTAGTTTTTCTTTTCTTGAAGTAGATACACAATTCTCAAGAATATATCAATAATAGTAAATCTTGTTCAACAATGTAACTTCGTGCTAAAATTAGGAAAAGATATGATTCTATATCAAGAAGAATGCATGAACCAACATTTGGATAAAATTAACTAATACTGGAGGAAATCTTGATTTCACATTATCACCATGATCTGGAATAGAAATTGGGGGTTTTGGATACTAAAATAATAACAGAATGACGTTTTGAGGTCCTTACATACCTTAGAATTCAAATTCTTTGAATAATTGAAGAGGTTCTTGAAGCCCTAGTTGGGTTCTTGAATCTAGCTTGAGTTTTCTTGACCTTTTTCAATGTTAGTGAAGAGGGTAAACCATTTTTATCAATAAATTGAGTGGAAATCGACTATTTAAATCCTAAGGATGGTTGGAAAGGTCGAAACTACCCCTTCTTAAATGAAAGAAAAAGTCTCTGCCTGGTACAACATATCCGCGTCATTTTAGGGGCACGGACATGTATGTTTCGCTTAATACAACATGTCTGCGTTGCCCCTGGGGCGCGAACATATGTATTTTTGCCTTTTTGCAAAAATGACTTCCCTTCGAAATTGAAGAAAATTCCTAACTATCGCTCCGCATCCCAGGCGCGTCGCGCCCTAGGTGCAAAAACCTCACTGTCCAGAATTTAATTTGCAAAAATTTTAATTTGCCTTGGTTGCTCTAAAATTGAGTCGAGACCATTTCCTCACTCAATTTTTTACGTTGATTGCAAATCCTATCTTGAATTTGTGAATGGAGCATGGGAAGATGCATTATGCAAATGGTCATTTCTATGGGTATTTTAGTAATTTTATTTGTTGTCACAATATGTGTTTATACACACACACACGCACACACACACACATACGCTTCCAAGAGACAATAATCATTTCCAAAATTATTTCAATGCATTCTTAGGCTTAAAGGCCAAAAGAAAATTTCATAGTCAATATACGCATGCATAAGAATAGCCAATTTCATATACAAAATGCTGCAAGAATCCAAAATGCTCAAAGAGACGTAATCAATATACATATATGTGATGACATTCTTGTCATAACCCATATCATATCAAAAATTATGTTATAGAACATAATTGGGATTAACCCATAACGTAATTTCACAAAATAGTCCAATATCATGAATGGAAATGCCTTGAATTATATGAGAAAGGCATGGATAATTAGAATTGAATCTAAAATCAACAATATAAGGTGAAATTGAAGTAATGACACCATTAAATCTATATTTAAATCTAACATAACATCACTCATGCATAAACAAGTCTTAAAGAGACATGCATACTTATAACTCCATAAAACCAAAGTAAATCCTCATATAATAATTAAATCACCATAAAATCATCAAATAAACACTACCCAAGCATAAATAAAATTTTAGGAATCAGAATATTCAAAACTCCTATTTAAAGTAAGTTAGAAATTCATAAAATTGCTTGAAAATAGTTTGGGCCTCTTTTATTAGAAGGTAATCAAGGATCAAAACCCGCATACCTTCACTTATATGAAGAAACCTCAAAGAATTTCGAAGAACAGTTGGGTTCCCAAGCTCAAATGTTGAAATCTCTGAGAGTTCTTTTGTGGAAAGCTTTTGAGACGTTTTAAAATATGAAGAGGTTATTCTTAAATAGTTGAAATAGGTCTTAGGTCTTTACATAACCTTAGAATAGCATAGGATTTCCTGAAAGACCAATAGAAGCAACCTAATTACGAACATACCATTAATGAATCGGAGTAAAAATTTATCGAAAGTCGTTTGACTAGAGGGTAAACGGTCCATGTTGCGTTACATGGTCCTTCAACTTGATCGTGAACCCACACTTAGAAAAACTTCTTGAAGTTGGAACTGGACTTCAACACTTAGGGATAAAATAGGCAAAGTTCACCTATATGGAAGGCACCACGGGCCGTGTGGCACTCCATGGGCTATGTAGAGTGCCCATGAAGCAAGACTTAGGCAATAATGTTGATGAAAGGAGAGTCCATGCCTTGCCACATGGACAATGAAGCTTGCCATGGTCCGTGAGAAGGGCCATGGCACCATTCTTTATCAAAATGCTCCCTCCCACGCCAACCTTGTCTCACACACCAACCATACGGCTAGCCAAATGGTCAGTGGCAAGCCACATAGCCTGTACCACTAGTCGTGCCCCATCACTTAGACAAAAAATGGTTATTTTAGTCCCCAAGTTATTCCCACGAGTCGTGAGAAGCCTCATTACCCGTGTAGGTGCCCGTGTGGCAACACTGCACGGGAGGATCTTACGAAAATAGTCATAACCCCTTCATCCAACTCAAAATAAGGTGAAACAAAGTGTGTTAGAAAGCTAATTCAAAGAGCATTAATTTGATATCTCATGGGTCACTGACTTCATTTTGTTCTAAGAGATATGCCAATTCAAAATTGACCCTTCTATTGGTACTTATGAAAAACGTAGCCGATGAAATTCCTTTGAACTTGAATTGATGTAGGAGGCCCATGATGGCCTTAAACAACATAAATGCTCTTGAATTGAAGTCTTCATAGTGAACTTAGATCGAGCTTGGAGGTTTCATAAGATGTCACCTTGGCCCGAAACTTTCCGAAACCAAATCTCAAGCATCACCAAAGCTATACAAAACTTTGGGTCCTTATACAACCCAAGATATTGAATTTAATAATAGTGTTTTTGTACTATTTTTAGTTGGACTTGTAGGTAGTTCACTTTTCTCATTTTGGTTGTAATTTTTGGACATTTAGGACTCGTGGAAAATAGGGTAACAGTTTGTTCTATGAAGGATATGCATGAACAAGGCTAAGTTAGCCAACTAGGGCTGAGAAGATGCAAAAAGTTGTTCTATGACAAGTTCCACGAGCTATGGTACACACCACGACTCATACAATAATTCATAGAACACTTCTAATAAGCAAATTATGGTGCACTCCAGTCCACGAGCCAACTTTATGGACCATGATAAAACTACTGGTCATGAATGGGGTTCGTGGACCCCAGGTAAGAGTTCTAAAACTGTTTAAGTGTTAAGGGCTGTTCTAAAACTGTTTAAGTGTTAAGGGCTTCTATGAACCAATCTACAAGATGTATATCCATGTATGACTCATAGATGGACCTGAGGCTAATCTCCTAAATTAGGGTTCAAGCATACTATGATACCATGCTCTTTGAACTGTAGAATCTTCTATGACCCATTGTCGGGGTTTAGTAGGTCCTTAACCAAATTACTATCTAACATGATCAATGGTTTAAAAGAGATGAGTGGAGTAGAGCCTTAGTTTAGCCCAACCTTTTGACTTGACATCCATCGAGTAGAGATCCTGTAGCTACTATTTATTTGGCCTTGAGGAGACAGCAATCCCTGCCCTCGGGAAGAGTACTTACCTAGAGAGTGATGATCTAAGTGTTGTGAGGTAAGAGGCATAGTTGACAAAGGCGGAACAATTCTAGGTTGCGAGATTTCAGTTTATAGAAGGTAAGGAGGCTTGACAGATACATGAGTTAGAGAGGCTGTAGGGTGTTTGACCCTTCGGAGATGCTGCTGCTACTGAGGAGATGACTAGGCAGGTTGAGAGTGGTCACAACCAAAGACCTGTGATTAGGTGCCTAAGTATGTTTTTTTTACCCCTTTTCTTTGATTTACTCATATTCTATTACATTAAAGACAATGTAAACTCTATTTGATGGGATGTGGGTACTTATAGGCTTTAGTGAAGTCTAAGTAACCATGGACTATAACTATCCCAAATTTTGAGTCCAATGGGCTTTCTTGCTTATTTTCTTTCCCTAAGGATGTTTATTTACTATTAAACCAGCATGTTTAGGAATTGTAAGTACTATTAGTAGCATGTAGTACTAAAGTCTATGGCAGACGTTAGATTTTGTGAAAAATGATATCCATCAAATTTTAGCTAGGTAGTCTTGATAACAACCATGTGAAATTGATTATTGACATTGCTTGTTCTGATAAGTGATGTTTAATTTTTATGACAAGCATTATTTGAGAGTCTTTGTTGATAGTGTAGTCAGTTATGTGTGTGAGTTTCTTTGCTTAATTTTTATACTGTGTTTCATTTTAGAACTTGTTTTGTTACACTAACATAGATTGTAGGTCAGTTGGTTAGGAAAGGATCTCAGGTCGTTGTTCATATTAGTCTATTTAGCCTAAATAACCAACCGAATGCTTAATGTATCCCTTGATCCTAACGTTTGAGCTTTGTATCAATTCTTTTCTTTGTTAAAACCTAAGTAATCGAGCATAGTTGAATGTGAAATACTAAATTTGGCCCTGCTCCTTCCGTGAATATTGTACACCTTGATTGAGGCAAAAAAACTTAAGTTGAGGGTGACTTCCAAAAGTGGCCTTAGTTCATAGGTTAGCTATTGCCCTAGTTCGTAGGTTAGATATCGTGCACCATAACTCAGGCCAAAAGCTTAAGTTGAGAGTGGCTAGTATAAGAAAAATCATATTAAATAGGGTGGAAGCTAGTGATATATGAAAAAGGGGGAAATATTCTATGGGTGCAAGAAAATGAATGCATGCTAAAGTAATGAGCTAAATAGAAAAAAAAATGTGAAGATAAAAGGCAATGAGCTAAAAATGTGAGTAAGGCACCCATAAAAGTTTGAAAAAGGAGAAGGGAAGAATGATTTGAAAAATAATAGTGTCGATAGGGCAAAAGTTTAGAATAACGCAGCGTTAAGGAGGACCATTGGTCACTATGTTTCTAAAACACCATACCAAAGCCTTGAGCCTACGTTACAAGCCCAGAAAGTCCTATAGTAATCCATTTCCAAGTAGTCAAAAGTCGTAGCTGTGAATATAGGGGAAAACATATGGTAGTGAACACAGTATTTAAATATCTATTGTAGTGTTAGTGATTTTGTTTAGTCCCAAGTATCAAATCTTAAAATACTATTATGAGTGGGATATGAGACTTCTTTTGTGAGGGCACTTGCATTACACTATTGATTCTACACTATTTCAGCGATTTTAGCTTATCTATGGTTACCTTGCTTGTTATAGTTCCACTGACACATGTATTGATCTGCATTGATTTGTTTCATGACTATTTGATATGCATTGATGAGTTAGTATGGGTATCTGTGCTTGATTTAGAGATGATATATGCCATTAGATTTAGGTCTGTGGGTTGCTATACTGCTGATGCAGATTGTGTTCATCACTTAAGGATGAACAAAAATTTTAGGTTGAGTGTTGATGTGCTATCAAAATATAATACTTTTGATGCTTAAAACTTGGAATTTTATGTGTTCCCAGAGCGATGTTAGTGGGTTTGATGTGCTTTTATGTTTATTTTATAGGATTCCGAGATTTGACATGATTTTAAGCAAACTTCTGCAGAAGTGAAGGTTTTGAGGATTAACGAGACACTCTATGGGTCGTGGATGCTTCTAGGAGCTGTAGAGAGGTTTCGTGGGTGACATCTAATAAAGGGCCTAATTTTTTGAAGTTGTATCCGTGAACTGTCTGAGAAGCCGTAGAAATTTGTATGAGTCTTGGATTTGTTTCATGCCTAAAGGATCAGGTTTTGAGGAGTTTCTAAAGAGTTGTTAGACGAAACCCTATCCAGGTCATAAGTCTGAATACGTGGAGTAGAAGGGGCTATGATGGCCTCCACTTCTGGCATTACCCCTACGATGGGCCCCAAAGCCTCTAGCGAGGGCATTGGAACCCTTCTAAGAACTCTACTTATCTAACGAGGGCTCTAGAACCCTTCTAAGAACTCTTTTGAGCACCTTGGTGCTCATACTAGTAGCCTCTATGATATTGGTTCAGCCCTCGACCTCCAGTAGTGTGTATGGGAGCTGATCTGGCAGCATGTGGAGCTATATATTCTACTCTATGCTTAGGGCAATCTCTAATCAAATGATCTAGTTTTCAACACCTAAGCCTAGAGCATAGATGTGACACGACGAATAGGAACCAAAAGGCATCTGAAACAAGCTGCTTAGCATATCATTTACATAACCTTGGTCGCAGAAGCAATTAAACATCAACAATAGAGTACGAAAAAGTATAAAGGGGCTAAGGGAAGTCTCTAATAACATACACTGTAGAAGAGTCAAAGCTCAAGAATAATTACATCACTTGTCTAACAACATCTCTAGCAAAAATAGGTTGGGGACCAAGACAATTGTTTGAGCTCACCATTATAGTACTAAGAGTTCATCATAAAGAAATAACATAAACAAGAGTAGCATAGTTAGTGTCCCCGAACTTGAGGACTTACCAAAGCTTTATCTTCATGATATCACAACTAGCCACGTGGAGGATGATCATGTGGAGCTCCAGTTCCCATATGGTAACAATTTGTAGGCATAGAGTATGAGTTAGTACATTTGAATGTACTAACTATGTAGGATGCAATCTTACAAGAGATAGGCAACATAGTCAAAATGCATATACATAGGCAATAGGTGAGTATAATAACAATATGGCATGCATGATAAATGCTTGAAGTAAAAACATGCTTGAATGGAACATATTACATGTATAGGAAGAGACCATTATCATAGACCAAGCAACTAGTACTTGGAATCCAAGGCATACCACCCACTTTGGAAGGTGATTGGGGTGTCTACCCCTCAATTGGTAGTATGGGCCTAGCACTCCCTGACAAGACGGTTGAGTATCTACCCCTCAATTAGTTGTACGGGCATACCACCCCAACAAGGCAATTGAGGCATCTACCCCTCAATATGGTAGTATGAGGTTACCAACCCCAACAAGGCGATTGAGGTATATACCCCTTAATGTGGTAGTGGGCATAACACCTCTTGACAACGTGCATGAGTCATATCACCCCCCCCCCACACACACACACAACAAGGTGTGGTTAACTTGCAACACCATAGATACTTTTCATGAAATCATCATATACAAACATTCTTTTCATCAACATAATGTCACTTGACTCATAAGCCATACAATAGATCATCAATAACTCAAGAATCTATAACCCAACATTTTATCAAACACTTTACTGGTGTGTAATAATAGTTCAAAATCATGCAATTCAAGAGTGAAATTGTGTGAAAACTTAATGTAAATCAACCCACCAACACGTTGTAATACCCTAATACAAGATAATCATCAAATGTCATAGTAGATCATAGATTCATAGCACAAAAAATGCTTAAATATTCAACATTTTATGAAACCCCAACATATTTCATAATCAAATTCATAATAAGAAATACTCATAGATAAGTCAACTTGAACACATACAATTTACATAAAAAGGAAGGTTGGGCACCATGGGTAAGAGGGCCCAATGGTTGAAGCCCACATACCTTAAATTTTGAGATTTCCTTGAAGACGTTTGAATGAGAATTTGAAGCTTGAATGAATTTCTTGATATCTGAAAAATGAGTTTGGGACACTTGAATTTGGATGAAATATTTGGCTAAGTGTTAGAGAAGGTTTTGGGGAATGTCTTGAATGATATGAAGTTGCAAATGACTAAGTATAGATGTTTTTACACATAGGAAGGCTTAGACCCAAGCCCTTAAAGCCTTAGGATGAAATAGCAAAACTGGCAACAAAACACAGATCTCCGCGATGGGTCTGCATCGCGAAGGTGTCGCAGACCCTCATAGGAATTGCAAAGTTGGCAACATTCATTTTTTAGATCTTCTAAAATTTGGGTTATAACCATTTTCCAATCAATTTTTCCTCGTGATCAAGAAGATGAAGTTGAATTTTCGATATCATGCATTAATTTTGAGATATATGGAAATTACAATTATGGGCATTTTAGAGGCATATTTTTGGGCACTTTTTGGGTCATTTCACTACTGCTCCATAATGGAAGAAACCCTGAGTACCACAATCTCCACTAGCTCTGTAATGTTGACCTAACTTGAAAGCGCTAGATTTGTAACCAATAGGGACATCAAGAACTTAACGCTATTGTTGGGGAATATGACTTTAGACTTGTTTAATTTGAGTAATTTGGGAATCAATCCTAGTGTTCCTCATTTTACGCTTTTTGTTGTATTTTTTTTGTTAAAGTGTGCAGGTGTAGCATTTTTAAAACATTCTTTGTCAAGGCAGATCGTTGACTCCCTTTGACCCTGAGATCCCGAAGACACTAAGAAGAATGGCCTAGAACAATATTAATAACACAGTAAATAAAGCAAGGAATACAACACAGAACAAAAACAATACAAATAACAACCCACCACTACTGAGGATGCTAATTCACCACTAGACGATCTTGTCGCGGGTAACACATGGAATCAATATAGGCTTGATCCTATGGCAATAGATGTCAACAGAGCTATTGGGTTACCTCCATTTTTGGATGACACAAAGATCATCGTTTTGAGTGGGTCACCTAAAATACTTCAAATTTGAGGGTTGTTCGCAGGCTTACCATAAGAGGATCTGCATAATAATCTACACAATGTTGTCAGCATTTTTAAGAGTATGGGAAGTTAGAATTTGTCCATAAATATCATTGGACTCTATGTATTCCCATTTTCGCTAACAAGTGGAGCACCGCTATGGTTATTTGAGATCTTATAAAGTCCAATCACTAGCTGGAGAAAATACAGAAGGCCTGCTGTAATGATTCAGATGTTTTACGACTTTATCGGAGCTTGAAATCTTAATTTTGGGAGCTTTTTGAACAAGATGTGACTGCAGGGGAGGACACACGGCTTATGTGAGGTCACACGGCCCGTGTAGCCTCCAGTGAGGTGACACTTGTCCTGAAAAAGTTTCATTGTACCTTAAATGTAAAGAATTTGTCCATGGCACGTCTCACTTGCACATTAACGGTCCGTGTGATACTTCACAGACCATATGGAGATGTCATGTAGTGTCCTTGGTTGGAAAGCTCACATTTTGGGACCAAGCGTGATCACACAACTTTACATGAGCCGTGTAATGTCTCACGAGACATGAGGCTCTTTGTGGAGCTTACGGAGTGAAAAATATTCTAAGTATGGCGTCATCGTCTTATAACATTTTCACAAACTTTTCCTATGGTTGGGGAGACGGGAGCAGGACATGGATTGTGTTACTCCACACTGGTCGTGTAGTGGTTCATGCAAAAAATTTCTATGTGTTGGTTCAAGATCAAAATTTTTGGAAAATTTTCAAAGTGTTGTTCTACAGGCACTACACATGGACCGTGGAGTGCCACACGACCCGTTTACCCTCAAGTCAAGTGACTTCCAGTAATATTTTATGCCAATTCATTAATGGCATTTTCATAAATTTAGATATTTCTATTGGTATTTTGGGAATTCCAAAGCTATTCTGAGGTCATCTAAAGACCTAAAACCTATTTCAAATATTCAAACCTATTTCTCATATTTTGAATATCTCAAAAAGAACATTCAAAGATATCTTGGGAATTTCAACTTGGGAGCTAAGGAACTCAATTTCTCTTCAACATTGTCTGGGGTTTCTTTTATCTTAGTGTAGGTATGCGGGTTTTGTTCCTTTATTACCTTCTAAGCAAGGAGACCCAAACTATTTTCAAGCAATTTTATGAATTTCTAGCTTAATTTAAATCAGAGTTTTGAATTATGATTCCTAAAATTTATTTATGCATGGGTAGTGCTTATTTCATGATTTTAAGGTGATTTAAATCATTATATGAGGATTTACTTTGGGTATATGGAGTTATAAGTATGCATGTCCTCTTTAAGACTTGTTTATGTATGGATGATCTTATGTTGGATCTAGATATGGATTTAATGGTATATTTACTTCAATCTTTCCTTATATTGATGATTTTAGATTTAATCCTAATTACCCATTCCTTCCTCATATCATTCATAGAATTTGCACTTATGATATTGGACAATTTTGAGAATTATGTTATGGGTTAATCCCAATTATATTCTCTAATATGATTTTTTATATGACATGCGTTATGACAATAATGTGATCAGATATATGTCTATTGATTATGGCTCTTTGAGCATTTTTGGGTGCTTACAACATTTTATATATGAATGGGCTATTCTTATGCATGAGTATGTTGATTAGAAATTATGTTTTGGCCTTCAAGCCTAAGAATGTATTGAAATTATTTGGAAATGACTATTGTCTCTTGAAAGCATGTATATACATAGATATGTATACATTATGCTTTCTTATGGGATGATAACTTAGCACCGATGGATGGAGGATTGTCTATCTATCCTCAAACTATGTACCTAGCATAGGTCCCTTTCCGAAATGGGAGGCCTGTAAATAAAGATGCCTCCAAAATGTGATTGCCCTTATGTTGAAGATATGATATGATATGTTTTGAAATGAAAATCCTATCCAAAATGGGAGGTCCGTAAGAAAGGTTGCTAATATGAAATGGGAGGCCCGTAACGTGAAGCATGGTTTCCCCTTAGTAAGTAAACTACCTCTTTACCGATGAGCGGTAATCATTGGGATTCCATGTAATAGCATATTTGGTCTTACTCATGTCGACTAAGGTCACATCGTCACTATGTGTAAGCATCACCTTGCACTTGATCATCATTGGATTCATGAAATCTTGTTATGCTACAATCCTTGTTATGTATGTCATTCGATATTATGTTTCCTTGTCATCTAACCTAGAAAATGCAGGTTTTGGTAAGTCCATGCATTTGCAATTAGTATAGTCAAATGTACTAATACATACTTTTGCCTGCATGATTTCACCATGTAGGGACCGAGGACTTTGATCATCCACCGTTCGACACTTAGCTCGTATTCTAGGCTTACCTGTAGTTGTGAGTCCTATTTTCCAAGGACTAACCACCATCTATCTACCTATGTTACTTAAGTATCTTTATGTATTTGAGGGTGAGCCTGGGGTATGTTTTGGCCCCCGACCTATCTATGTAGAGGCATTGTTGGACATCTTGTAAACCTCTTTACAATAAATGCAATGATTATGGTTAAGTCTATGTTATGTATTTGGTTATCTTTGGCTATTGTTATGTGACTTGATCTTATGTTTGATAGAAATATCTCGAATCCTGAATTTCCCCCATAGCTTGAGTCTTACTTTCCCATACCATAGAACTATGTATTGATTGTTGAAATGCGCTTCCGAACCGATGATGTGAGTTTTGGTATCTTAAGGCTTGTTTGGAGACTCTCAGTTCTCATTAGTCGTGTCACATATAGGCCCTAGGTATAGATTTTGAGAAAGATGGTATCAGATCCCTAGGTTTGTAAATAATCATTAGGTCCAACATGCTACGTCTAGTAGAGTCCTATTTATGAGTGTTAAGTGCACCATGCCTATAAGTAGGAGGCTATGATGACATTTTAGGAATTGTCTCACTTCTCAAGTCCTATGTCATTATGTGAACCGTTGGATTAGATCTTGGCCTTCAAAAATATCCTTGCTCTGTTTCAGAAGATGCCTCGTGTTAGACTTGCTAGACCAGCCCCGGCTAATGAAGGTCAAGCACCTCAAGAGCCTATGTATGAGCATATACCTAATGGTAAATTTCATATGGCCTTTTCTATGCTTTCCCAAGTGGCTACTACTCTGACAAGGCAGGCCCAACCTGCCTCAGGATCCTACTCCCACTTCTAGAGTTAAGGATTTCACCTGGATGAAGCGTTCAGAGTTCTTTGGATCTAAGGCTGACGAGGATACCCAAGAGTTCATTAATGAGCTCTCCAATGTATTGACCATCATGGGTGTTGCTTCTGAGGTGAAGGTTGAACTAGTTGCCTATTCGTTGAAGGATGTAGCATAGGTGTGGTATACTCAGTGGTCCTTGGAGATGGTTTGTGGTGATGCTGTGAATTGGGAAGAGTTCAAGATTGCTTTTCTAGATCATTTCATTCCACTTAAGCTTAGAGAAGCCAATGTGACCAAATTTATCAACCTAAGGAAGGGTAATATGAGTGTGAGGGATTATGCCCTCAAGTTCACTAAGCTCTTCAAGTATGCTCCGACACTTGTGGTTGATCCTCGTGCAAGAATGCCCAAGTTTGTCTCCAGTGTTTCTGACTTGCTTGTACAAGAATGTCATGGAGCCATGCTTAATTAGGACATGCACATTTCTAGACTTATGGTTTATGCTGAATAGATCGAAGGGGAGAAGCTCAAATGGAAGAGAATGCATGATCTTAAAAGAGCTCATTTTGATGGTGGATTCTCTGGCTCTCGGATTGGTGGTTTTGTTGCTTCCAACAAGGCCAAGGTTTGGGTGCTCGAGTTGCTAATGCTAAAGTGCCTCCTTCTAGGGCACCGATTGGTGGCTGACAGGGATACTCGTTGTGTGATAAGCATGCGAAGCACCACACGGGTTACTATTGGAGTACCTCGGGTGCCTGCTTTGGTGTAGTGATAAGAATCACAATTTTGCAAACTGTCCTAAGAACCCTCAGAAAGGACAAGGCCATATGCCTCAAGGTAGAAAAGGTCAGCCAAGGGTTCCTCAAGGTGTTCCTAAGAGGAATAACAGATTATGTTCTCTTCATGAACGTTAGGAGGTTGAGGAGGTTTCGGATATTGTGACTGGTTTATTAAAAGTCTTTGATTTTGATGCTTATGCTTTGCTTGATTCGGATGCAAAATTATCTTTTGTGACTCCTCTATTGGCTGTTAAATTTTGTTTGAGTCCAAAAATCTTTAGGGAGCCTTACTTGGTTTATACTCTCATGGGTGAGTCTGTTGTTGCACATAGAGTCTATCATGGTTATCCTATTTCTGTAATGCATAAGGTATTCCCATATGATCTTATGGAGCTTGAAATATATGATTTTGATATGATTTTTGGAGTGGATTTTTTGCATGCGTCATATGCCTCTAATATTGTAGAACTCGAAAGGTCAAGTTCCAACCTCCCGGTGAACCTATTCTTGAATGGAAAGATAGTGAATTTGCTATTAAAGGTTGGTTTATTTCCTGCCTCAAAGTGCAGAAGATGATCACCAAGGGGTGTATATATCACATTGTGAGGGTTAAAGATGTGGAGTTTGAATTGCCTGCTCTTGAGTTTGTTCTGGTGGTGAATGAGTTTCAAAACGTGTTTCGCGAAGACTTGCCCGGCATTCTTCCAGAAATGAAAGTAGACTTTGCTATAGATTTTCTTCCGAATACTAAACCTATCTCTATTCCTCCCTATCATATGGTAGTAGATGAGTTGAAGGAATTGAATGATCAGTTGAAAGATTTGTTAGAGAAGGGTTTCATCTTGCCAAGTAATCTCTATAGCCCGGTGTTATTTGTAAGGAAGAAAGATGGGTCTCCTTGGATGTGTACTGATTATAGGCAATTGAATAAGGTGACCTTTAAAAATATATATCTATTTCCTAGGATTGATGACTTGTTTAACCAACTTCAAGGGGCTACTCACTTTTCGATGATTGATCTCCGTTCTGGGTATCATCAGTTAAAGGTTAGAGAATGTCACATTCCCAAGACAGCCTTTCAAACAAGATATAGATACTTTGCGTTCGTGATAATGTCATTTAGCCTAACTATTGCTTCATCCATGTTCATAGATCATCTTATTAATAGAGTGCTCAATCCATTCCTTGATAGTTTTATGGTTGCTTTCATTGATGATATTCTTATCTACTCCCAAAGTGAATAGGAGCATATGGATCATTTAAGGTTGGTTTTGACCTTGAGAGACAAGAAGTTGTATGCCAAATTTAGCAAATATGAATTTGGTTGGGTGAAGTTGCCTTTCTATGTCATGTGGTATACGGTGATGGTATTAAGATGGATTCGAAGAAGACCTAGGCGATAAAGAATTGGCCTAGACCATTGACTCCTTGAGACATTTGAAGTTTCCTTGGATTAGTAGATTATTATAGATAGTTCATTGAAGGGTTCTCATCCATTGCATCTCTATTGACTAAGTTGACCCAAAAGAAGGCTAAGTTCATGTGGTTAGATGAGTGTGAGAAGAGTTTCCAAACTTAAAAGGATCGACTTACATCAAATTTGATTTTGACTCTACCAAATGGCATGGATGGGTTCGTGGTATATTGTGATGCCTCTCAAATTGGGTTGGGTTGTGTACTTTTGCAACATGGCAAGGTGATCGCTTATGCATCAAGGCACTTGAAAGTACGTGACCATAATTTCCCAACTCATGACCTTGAGTTAGCAGCAGTGGTCTTTGCTTTAAAATTTTGGGGACACTACTTTTATGGAGTACATATTGTTGTTTTCACCGTTCATAAGAGCTTGCAATATGTGTTCACCCAAAGGGACCTTAACTTGAGGCAAAGAGATATTTGGAACTCCTAAAGGATTACTACATGAGTGTTCTATATCACAGCGGCAAGGCCAATGTGGTAGCCAATGCTCTTAATAGGTTTTCTATGGGAAGTACGACTCATGTTGAGGAAGGGAAGAAGGAGTTAGCAAGGGATGTTCACCATTTGGCTCGATTAGGTGTTAAAGTGGCCGATTCCAATGATGGAGGTATACATGCTCTAAATGTGGCCGAATTCTCGGTGGTTATTGATGTGAAGGCTAAGGAAGATTTAGATCCATCCTTGGTTGAATTGAAGAAATTGGTTGCCAAAAGGAATATTGAGGTTTTCTCCTAGGGGAGAGATAGTGTACTTCAGTATCAAGATCATTTATATGTTCCGAATGTTGATGATCTTAGAAAGGTGATCATGAGTGAAGCCCATAATTCTCATTATTCTATTCACCTCGGTCTACCAAGATATACCTGGATTAGTGGCGTGGTATAAAGAACAACATATCCAAGTTTATGTCTAAATGCCCAAATCGTCAATAAGTGAAGGTGCAGCATCAAAAGCCCGGTGGGCTGGCTCAAGATATTGAGATTTCTAGTTGGAAGTGGAAGACATAAATATGGACTTCTTGGTTAGGTTACCTCGGAGTTGTAGGCAATTGAGTCCACTTGGGTTATTGTCGACCGGATGACTAAATCGGCTCATTTCTTGCCAATGAAGACTACTTTAGATGTTGAAGATTATGTAAGGTTATATATTCAAGAATTGGAAAGGTTTCATGGTGTGCCTAGGTCTATCATATGGATTAAGGTACCTAATTTACTTCACACTTTTGGTAATAGTTTCAAAGAGGACTTGGTACTAAGGTCAAGTTGAGCACCGCCTTTCATCCTCAAACTGATGGGTAAGCCGAGAGGACGATTCAAAACTTGGAGGATATGTTGAGGGCTTGTGTGTTAGAGTTCAAAGGTAATTGGGATGACCATCTTCCACTCATCGAATTTGCTTACAATAATAGATTCCATGCCAGCATTGGTGTGCCATAGTTTTGAGGCCTTGTATGTTAGGAGGTGTAGGTCTCCAGTGGGGTGGTTTCAGCTGGGGGAAGTGGCTTTGATTGGCCCGAACTTGGTGATAGAGACTATGGAGAAACTGAAATTGATGTGAGAGGTTGAAGACGGCACAAAATCACCAAAAGTCCTATTCGAATCTAGGAAGAGGGATCTAGAGATCCAAGTCAGAGATTAGGTGTTTGTGAAGGTCTCATCTATGAAGGGAGTGAAGTGTTTTAGCAAAAAGGGGAAGTTAAGTCCATGGTATATGGGCACTTATGAAATTATTAAGCGGATTGGGAATTTGGCATATAAAGTAGAGTTACCCCTGGATTTGAGTTCTATTCACCCGACATTCCATGTACCCATATTGAGAAAGATAGTTGGTGATCCTAGCACTATTGTAACTTCGGAGGGTATTGAGGTTGAGGAGAATTTGTCTTATGAGGAGGTGCCGGTATAGATTTTGGATAGGCAAGTAAAGTGGTTTTGTAATAAGGATGTGGCTTCGGTGAAAATTCTTTAGAGGAACCAACATGTGGAGGGTGCTACATGTGAGGTAGAGTTAGACATGATAAAGTGATACCCCTATCTTTCCAATCTACTCAAGACTAAGGTATTAGTTTCTTCCTTTCTCATTGGTCCCAATTCTTTCTTTCTTGAGTCTCATGCCATGACATGATTACATGCGCATTAAAATAATTTTTATGATGTTTTGAATGATTTTAACATGTCTCGATATGAGACCTATTGGCTTTGTGCGTTTTAAATGATGAACTATGCATGGTATCTTGTGTTTGAAGATTTAGTATTCTAACTCAAGCCTTTCAAGACTTTTTCTCGCACATTCGAGGAAGAATGTTCCCAAAGGGGAGATATTCTAACGATCAGATGTTTTACTACTTTATCAGACATTGAAATCTTGATTTCGGGAATTTTGGATCAAGGTGTCACTCTAGGGGAGGACACATGGCTTGTGTGAGGTTAGAGGCCCGTATGACCTCCAGTGAGGTGACACTTGGCCTCAAAAAGTTGGATGGTACCTTAAACGTGAAGAATCTGACCAAGGCATGTCTCACTTGCACCTTTATGGTCCGTGTGACACTTCATGGACCGTATGGAAGTGATGTGAGGTGGCTTTTTTTTTTTTTGAAAACTCATAGTTTAGAACCAAGTGTGGTCACTTAGCCCCCTTTACACGAGCCGTGTAATGTCTCATGAGCCGTGAGGCTCTTCATGGGGCTTACGGGATGAAAAATATTCTAAGTATGGGGTCACCATCTCGTAACTTTTTCATCAAATTTTCTATGTTTAGGTAGATGATAGCACCACATAGGTCAGGTAGTGGTCTCGTTTGGTTGTTCATGCGAAAATTTTCTAAGTGTTGGTTCAGGATCAAAATTTTTGAAAAATTTTCTAAGTGTTGTTTCACGAGAACTCCATATGGACCATGAAATGCCACACGAATCATTTAACCTCTAGTCAAGTGATTTCCGGTAAATGTTTTACTCCAATTCATTAATGGTATTTTCATAAACCTGGTTATTTCTATTGGTATTTCGGGAATTCCTAGTTATGCTATGCTCATCTAAAGACCTAAAACCTATTTCAAATATTCAAACCTATTTCTCATAAGTTGAATCTCTCAAAAACAACTTTCAAAAGATCTCTTGGGAATTTCAACTTGGGAGCTAAGGGACTCAACTTCTCCTCAAAATTCTTTAGGTTTTCTTCATCCTAATGAAGGTATATAGGTTTTGATCCTTGATTACCTTTTAATAAAGGAGACTCAAATATTTTCAAGCAAATTTTATGAATTTCTAGCTTACTTAAATTGGAGTTTTGAATATTATGATTCCTGAAGTTTTATTTATTCATGGACAGTGTTTGCATGATGATTTTATGGTGATTGAAATCATTATATGAATATTTACTTTGGATTTATGGAGTTATAAGTATGCATGTCCTCTTTAAGACTTGTTTACGCATGAGTGATCTTATGTTAGATTTAAATATGGATTTAATGGTGTATTTACTTCCATTCACCTTATATTGGCGATTTTAGATTGAAACCTAATTATACATGCCTTCCTCATATCATTCATAGCATTTGCATTCATGATACTGGACTATTTTGAGAAATTATATCATGGGTTAATCCCAATTATGTCCTATAATATGATTTTTGATATGATATGGGTTATGACAAGAATGTGATCACGTATATGTCTATAGATTATGGTTCTTTGAGCATTTTGGGTGCTTGCACCATTTTGTATATGAATGGGCTATTCTTATACATGAGTATGTTGATGATGAAATTACGCTTTGGCCTTCAAGCCTAAGTATGCATTGGAATGGTTTTGAAAATGACTATTGTCTCTTGAAAGCATGTGTGTTTGTGTGTCTATATATATATATATATTTGTATATGTATTCTTGTGGGATAATGACTTAGCACCGATGAAGGGAGATTTCTCTCTCTATCTTCAAACTATCTGCCTAGCATAGTTCCTTTTTTATATGGGAGGCCCATAAGGAAAGATGTCTCTGAAATGGGGTTGCCCGTAAGGACAAGAAATGATATGATATGCTTGACATGAAAATCCTATCCGAAATGAGAGGCCCGTAAAAAAGGTTGCTTCATATGAAACGAATGGGAGGCCCATAAGGTGAAACATGGTTTACCCTTGGCAAATAACCACCTCTTTACTGATGAGAGGTAATCATCGGGATTCTAAGTAATAGCTCACTTGGTCTTACTCAGGTATGTTGAGGTCACATCCCCACTATGTATTAGGATCACTTGCATTTCATGCATCATTAGTTTCATGACATCTTGTTATACTACATTCCTTGTTATGTATCTCTTTGGATATTGTGTGCCCTTGTCATCTATCCTTGAAAATGTTGTACACCCTATGTCATGTATAGGCTAGTTCTATCCACATGACTCTTTATATGTCCTTATTGTCATGTATATGCTAGTTCTATCCACATGACTCTTCATATGTCTTTATTGTATAGGCGACAAATCAAGTTCCATATTTAAGTAGTAGTGGTGATTCAAATTCGATAAAAGGTGTTGTGATGTCTTGACATGTTCCAAGTAAAATACAATGGACGTATTTAATGTCCATATAGAAATATGTTGTTGAGTTTATGGATTTAGGGTAATGTATTGAGTTACATCGACAGGGAGTGTCGTATAAAAAATCGAAAAAATTGGGTTGCTTACTCGACTTAATTAAGCTACTAGGTGTACCATCTACTTGAGCTATATCGATCTAATTAACGTGTCCAAGGCTAATGCGTCAGATAATGTTAATGGACTTACTTGAGTCCAAAACTAAGTAAGAAGCAGGAAATGAAAAAAAGGAAGCCCACCTTCCAAATTTGCCAAGGCCCAAGTAATTAGCCCAACAACGGATAAAACAAGTAGGTCCGTCACCTACTTTGACCTTTTTGAGCAGCTTGACATCCATAAGCAGCTGCATCACCAACTTGGCCATTTACTGGCTGAAAATAAAACAAAATAAGGATGTTCTAAGGGATTATATTTAGGGCTAAAAAGGTCTTATAAAAGGCAAGTTTAGTTGGACATTTTCTTCATTTAACAAATCCAAAAAGTAGATTAAACCCTAACTTTCTCTTCTCTCTAAAGGATTATGAAAATAGTAGCCTTAAATTCCTTTAGGGTTCTTGAGGAGACCCTCCTTGTTGCAGGCTAAGGTGAGTTCAAGTACCTATAATTTAGCATAATTCTACTACTAAAAATAAGGAAAACTTGTTATTTGTGCTTAAATAGGAGTATATTGCGGAATATTCTCCCAACTTTCTACTTATTTCTCCTGATTATGAAAGGACTTTTTGAACTGACCCCAAAAAGTGCCTGAAAATATACCTCGAAAGTGCTCAAAATCATAATTTCCATATATCTCAACATCCGCGCATGATATCGATAATTCTAATTCATATTCTTGATCAGGCGGCACAATTGAGTGGGGAATGTGTATAACCCTAATTTTAGAGCAAACGAATCATAATTTCAATTTCCCAAAATTTGCTTATCTAGAATGAGCCCGAGCTGCTGGTGCGGAGCGGCCAAGGCGCGGACTTGTGTTATTTTTTCCCAGTTATTTTTGGTTCGGTCCAAGGCCTTTACTTCTTGGGCCTAAGCCTTCTCATGCATGAAAAGACCTATACTTAGCTATATTTCACCTTCATATCATACAAGACATTCCCTAATACTTTCTCAAACACTTAGACAAATATTTCACCCCCAAATTTCAAGTCCCAAAACTCATCCGGATCTTAAGGATTTCACTCAAGCTTCAAGTCTCCATTTCCAATCTTCATCGAGAATTCTCCAAAGCTACGGTATGTGGGTTTCAACAATTGGGTCCTTTCACCCATAGTGCCCAAGCTTTCTTTTTACCTAAATTGCTTGATTATAAGTTTATTTACTTATAGGTCTTACTTATTATGAAGTTGACTATGAATTATGTTGGAGTTTCATAAAGTTGTGACTGTTTGAGCATGTTTTGAGCTAGTAATATATGGTCTATTATTTGATTTGGTGAAGTGTTTCGATGTATATTGCATGAGGGTATTACTAAGTGTTGTTGGGTGGTTTTACATTGGATATTCTTGCATGATTTGGCTATTGAATTGCATGATCTTATACTAGCATTACACACCCACCAAGTATTTGATAAAATGTCTGGTTTTAGATTCTTGAACTATTGATGATCCTACATGACCTATGACTTGAGTGACTCTATGCTTATGAAAGGAAGGTATTCATATGATGATTTCATGAAAAGTATCTATTGTGATGAAATTTGGCCAATTGCCTAGTTCAGGGGGCAATCGTCCCGAACTACCACATTGAAGGGTGTATACCTTATTCGCTTAGCTCGGGGGGTGGTAGGCCCATGCTACCACATTAAGGGGTATATACCTTATTCTTCTAGCTTGGGGGCATTAGTCCCATGCTACAATATTGAGGGGTATATACCTCATTAGACTAGCTCGGGGGTGGTAGGCCTGTGCTACTATATTGGGGGGTATATACCTCAATTGCCTCACCAAGGAAGTAGTATGCCTTGGTTATTCAAAGATGGTAACCTTCGTCTCATGTAATAAGTTCTATATAAGCATGTTTTACTTCAAGTATCATTCATTCATGTCATATTGCTATTATGCTATCTCTTGCTTATGATATTGCATTTTTCCATGTGCCTATCTCTTGTTATATTGCATCCTACATACTTAGTACATTCAAACATACTAACGCATAATCTATGCCTACATGATTTAACCATTATGAACCGCAGCACCGATTGATCATCCTCCTCCTCATGCCTAGTACAATTGTCTCTCAAGCTAGTTGGTGAGTTCATCATTCCAGGGACGATGTCTATGACTCTATGTTATGTAATAAAACTATTTTCTTTGATGTATGCTTATGACTATGAGGGGTATGTCGGTTACTTGGCTTGGTCCCTTGCTCCTATCTATATAGTAGAGGTGTTGTTGAAACATTATGATGTATTATGTTATACTCTTTTGAGATTATTATGATTTATTTTTACTTCTCTTTTTATTGTATTTAATGCTTCCATGACCAAGCATGTGCAATGATATATAAAGAGGCTTGTTTGGGGTTATTTCGGGTTCCTCATTTGCCATGTCATGCTAGGCCCTAGGCTTGGATCGTGACAAACTTGGTATCAAAGAACTAGATTGTTAATGGTCCTTGGCATCCAAACCGCCATGTCGATTAGAGTCTTATACATGGTTGTGTTGTGCACCACAACTATGAGTAGCAGGCTATGAGATGTTTTAGGAAATGTTTCCCTTCTTCTTACTCTATGTCATGCTATAAAAGTTAAGCTTAGGTTTTTCCCCTTAATGATTGTTCTTTGCTATGCTAGATCATGTCTATCAAGGGAAAGAAGAGCGCGCACACCCGAGGAACAACTCGTTCATGGTGAACTCCCAGATTCTCTCACTTTGCTAGCTCAAGTTGTGGCTAATCATGCCAACCGATGGGCCCAAGCCCCTCATGCTCCTACTCTAGGATCTCAAGTGAGTGACTTCATGAGGATGAATCCCCTAAAATTTTATAGGTCAAAAGTGGATGACTTCCCTCAAGAGTTCATTGATGAGGTCTACAAGGTTTTGGCTATTATGGGTATTAGATTAGAAGAGAAAGCAGAGTTGGCGGCTTACCAACTGAAGGGGGTGGCTTACCAACTCAAGGGGGTGGCACAACTATGGTTTAATCAATGGAAGGAGGAGAAGGGAATCAATAATATGGTGCTTTGTGAGGAGTCCAAGGTGGATTTTCTTAATTGGTTCTTCCCTCTTGAGCTAAGGGAGGCCAAGATGGTGGCATTTTTGAATTTGAAACAAGGATCTATGAATGTGAGGGAGCATACCCTCAAGTTTAATCAACTCTCTCAATATGCTCCCCACTAGGTTGCCAACCCATGGTCTAGAATGAACAAGTTCATGATAGGTGTAGCTGGTCCACTATGTTGATTAGTGACATATATTTGTCCCATTTGATGACCTATGTCGAACAAAAGGAGGAGGAGAAGTTGAGAAAGAGGAGGGATCGTGAGGTTCCCCACTAGGTTGTAGGGGTTATAGTGGCTCGTGCTTGAGGGATACTAATGCTTGTTACGGTTGTGGGGAAGTTTTCCATAAGGTGATGAATTGCCATCGAAATAGCAATAAGGGTAAGGAGGTTTGTCCACAAGATGCTAATGCGGTTCCTTTGGAGAGAGGTGGCCGACAAGATGGTGCTCCAAGGCACAATCGGTTCTATGCTTTGCGGAGGTTCCCTATTTCATCACGGTATGTTGAAAGCCTTTGATTTTGATGTGTATGCATTGATTAATTGGGGTGCCATTTTTTCTTTCATTACCCCTTTTATTGCAAAAAAATTTCATGTTGAGCCCAAATTGTTTTGTGAGCCTTATGAGCTGTATACTCCTATTGGTGCATCTATTATCGCTAGAAAGGTTTACAGAAATTATCCAGTTTGCATTTTGCATAAAATATTTCCTTGCGATCATGTTGAGTTGATATGGTTAATTTTGATGTCATTCTTGGGATGGATTGGTTACATGCATACTATGCCTCTATTGACTGTAGAACCCGTAGGGTCAAATTCCAATTCCAAAATAGCCCATTCCTGAGTGGGAGGGTCATGATATGGTGGTCAAGGGTAGGTTCATCTCTTGCATTAAAGCTCATATGTTGATCTCTAAGGGGTGTCTCTATCATCTAGTAAGGGTTAGGAATGTGGAGTCCAAAGTCCCTCCTATAGAGTCAGTTCCAGTTTTAAATGAGTTCCTAGATATTTTCCCAAATTACTTTCCTAGTGTCCCTCCGAAAGGGAAATAGATTTTGGTAGAGGCCTCCTTCCTGATACTCAACCCATTTCTGTTCCCTTTTATTATATGTCCCTGATGGAGTTAAAAGAGTTGAAGGAGCAATTGAGAGATTTATTGGAGAAGGGTTTCATCAGGCCTAGCCAATCACCAAGGGGTGCACTAATATTATTTGTGAAGAATAAAGATAGGTCCCTTAGGATGTGTATTGACTAATAACAACTCAACAGGGTCACCACAAAGAATAGGTATCCTCTTCTAAGGATTGATGATTTGTTTGACCAATTGCAAAGAGCTAGCCACTTCTCTAAGATTGATCTTCGGTCCGGGTATTGTCAAGTGAAGGTGACGGAGTGTGATATTCCCAAGATGGCCTTCCGGACTAGGTATGGGCATTAGGAGTTTGTTGTGATGTCCTTCCGCTTGACCAATGCACCATCCATCTTCATTGATCTTATGAATAGAATCTTTAAACCCTACCTTGATTCATTTGTTTTGGTCTTCATTAATGATATTTTGATCCATTCACATAGTGAGGAGGAGCATATGGATCATTTGAGGGTGGAACTACAATGATTGAAGGAATAGAAGTTATATGCTAAGTATGAGAAGTATGAATTTTGGTTGAAGTAGTTTGCCTTTCTAGGCCATGTGGTGTCGTGGGATCGTAAAAGGACGAATGTGATTAGAAATTGTCCTAGACCATTGACTCCATTGGATATTAGGAGCTTCTTGGGCTTAACAAGTTACTACCAGAGGTTTGCGAATGGGTTCTCTTCTATTGTATATTGTGATGCTTCTAGAGTTGGTTTGGGTTGTGTGTTGATGCAAAATGGTAAGGTGATAGACTATGCTTCTAGACAACTCATAGTACATGAGAAGAATTATCCTACCATGATATTGAATTAGCCACCATGTTCTTTGCTTTGAGCATTTGGTGTTACTATTTGTATGGGGTGCATGTTGATATGTTTATCGATCATAAGAGTCTCCAATATGTCTTCACTCAAAAAGATCTCAAATTGAGACAAAGAAGGTGGTTAGATCATCTTAAGGATTATGATATGAGTGTGCATTATCATCCTATAAGGCTAATGTGGTAGTGGATTCTTTGAGTAGGGTGTCTATGGGTAGTGTAGTACATGTTGAGGTGGATAATAGGGGTGATGTGGTACTTGAGGGCTCTAAATCTTCAATAGTTGAGGAGGTGAAGGCTAAGCAAGGTCTTAACTCCGTCTTGTTAGAATTGAAGGCATTGGTAAAAGATGGTAAGGTAGAGGTTTTCTCCCAAGGGGGAGATGGTGCCTTAGGTACCAAGGTAGGTTATGTGTGCCTTGTGTTGATGGCTTGAGAGAAA
>JAOTQR010113418.1:0-25462 GCA_025774065.1 Solanum ossicruentum | reverse complement strand
AATTGGATCATCATATTAATTTTGCGTACGAAAATTTGCTATTAATGAAAATTGCACACTCTATATCGTTGTCATCTACATATGTAGGATGTGACTGTTTAAGATAAAATTTATTTCTTGAGTAACTATCGTAGAAGTCCATTCCATCAATCAGGTATTTCAAATAAATAAAAGAGTAATAATCAAAATGAGATAGAAGCACAAAATCACTACCAGTTCATTAGGTGAGGTAGCATTTTGATATACAGGATTTGTAGGAGATCATTTATATTATTGAAATTGAAATACTCATCATAATATTTCCACTCATTTTTTCTTTTACTTATAATGGAATTATAACAATGCATTTTTTAAAAGACTATCCTCTTACAGAAGCTTTATTCAAATATTAATTTATTGTTTTTCCTCTTTTACAGCTAGTCATTTTTTCCTAATAAAGAAACTACTAAAGCCACATATTGAAATAGAATTTCTGAGTTTTAATTAATATAATAGGTCTTAGAAATGGGCATAAATATCAAAATAACAAAGTTTTAATGCTAAAATTAAATACTATCATTCTATTTTCACTAAAACATAAATAAAAACTTTGTTGCGTTTTGCTGGTCTACTGCTAGTGGCATTAAATTGGATCATCATATTAATTTTGCGTAAGAAAATTTGTTATTAATGAAAATTGCACACTCTGTATCATTGTCATCTGCATATGTAGGATGTGAGTGTTTATGATAAAATTTATTTCTTGAGTAACTATCGTAGAAGTCCATTCCATCAATCAGGTATTTCAAATAAATAAAAGAGTAATAATAAAAATGAGATAGAAGCACAAAATCACTACCAGTTCATTAGGTGAGGTAGCATTTTGATATACGGGATTTGTAGGAGATCATTTATATATTGATATTGAAATACTCATCATAATTTTTCCACTCATTTCAATCATTTTTTCTTTTACTTATAATGGAATTATAACAATGCATTTTTTTAAAAGACTATCCTCTTATAGAAGCTTTATTCAAATATTAATTTATTGTTTTTCCACTTTTGCAGCTAGTCATTTTTTCCTAATAAAGAAACTACTAAAGCCACATATTGAAATAGAAACTCTGAGTTTTAATTAATATAATAGGTCTTAGAAATGGGCATAAATATCAAAATAACAAAGTTTTAATGCTAAAATTAAATACTGTCATTCTATTTTCACTAAAACATAAATAAAAACTTTGTTGCGTTTTGCTGCTCTGCTGCTAGTGGCATTAAATTGGATCATCATATTAGTTTTGCATACGAAAATTTGCTATTTGTGAATATTGCACACTCTGTATCGTTGTCATCTGCATATGTAGGATGTGACTGTTTAAGATAAAATTTATTTCTTGAGTAACTATTAGAAGTCCATTCCATCAATCAGGTATTTCAAATAAATAAAAGAGTAATAATCAAAATGAGATAGAAGCACAAAATCACTACCAGTTCATTAGGTGAGGTAGCATTTTTATATACGGGATTTGTAGGAGATCATCTATATTATTGAAATTGAAATACTCATCATAATTTTTCCACTCATTTCAATCATTTCCTTTAATATCATCTAAATTTGATGTCGCGAGGATGTTACTTGGATCAAACATGTTTCGTTCACCAATTTTTGCATGACTTGGTCCTAGGGCCTAGATGTGGCACAGCCAATAGGAAATCCGAAGTAACCCCAAATAAGTCTCTTAGCATATCATTACATATCCTTGGTCGCGGAAGCAATTGTACAACATCAAGAGATAGTAAAAAGGGGAAAATAGGGCTAAGGACATAGTTGATGCCATGGAAATATAGAAAGACAAAGTATAGCACTAATACATCATAATGTTCCAACACCTCTAATACATAGGTAGGAGCGGGAGCCAAGACAATCTTCGGGCTTTCCCTCATAGTCATAAATTTCCAATATAATAAGAGTCAGTACATAGCAAATTTAAAAGAAAAATATCCTTGGAGTTGAGGGCTCACCAACTTGCTTTGAAAAGTAGTACTAGCCATGTGGAGGAGAAAGATGCTCAAGTGTAGCTCTTATTCCTATATGGTGACATCACATAGGCATAGAGTATATGTTAGTACGTTCGAATGTACTGAATATATAGGATCCAATGCAACAAGGGATAAGTAACATAATTCAAATGTATAAGTAGAGATTGAATGAACATAATAGCAATATGGAATGCATGAATGATGCTTGAAGTAAAACAAGCTTATCTTGAACATATTACATGTGTAGGAAGAGACCATCATCATAGACCAGACAACTTAGTACTTGGAATCCAATGTAAACCACTCCTTGGAGGTGTTTGAGGTATAAACTCCTCAACTTGGTTAATGGGCTTACCACCTTCTCTCAAGGTTTTTGAGGTATCAACCTACCAACTTGGTTAATGGGTTTACCACCTCCCATCAAGGTATTTGAGGTATCAACCCCTCAACTTGGTTATGGTCAACTTACAATACTAAGATACCTTTCATAAAATCAACACACATATAAAAACAGTCCTTTCATCATCATAAAGTTACTTAATTCATAGGTCATGCTATAGATCATCAATAGCTCAATAGTTCAAAATCGGGTAGTTTATCAAACACTTGGAGGGTGTTTAATGCTAGTTTAAGTTCATACAATCCAAGAGTGAAATCATGCAAGAAAATTTGAAGTAAATAAACTCACCAATTCTTGATAATACCCTCATTTAAGATACATCAAAACCCTTCATCAAATATCAAGAGAGATCATAGTTCTATAGCTTAAAACATTCATAATAAAAATAGGCAAGTCATCTCATGGTATAGACATAAAATGAGTAAACATGTGTGTTCAATCACACTTTCATGAAACCCCAATATAGCATATGATCATAATCACTAATGAATAATACCAATAAGCAACACAACATGGTAACAGGTAATTTTCATAGAAATGGAAGTTTGGGCACCATGGGTGAAAGGGGCCAATAGATGAAACCCTTATACCTTAGACCTTGAGTCTCTTGAAATTGATTTGGGAAAGAGTGGAAGCTTGGGAATGCAGTCTTGAAATCGAAACATGTTATTGAGTTTACTTAAATTTGTATTAGGTCTTGGTAGAGGCTTCTGAGAGGATTTCAGAGTGTATTCAAGTTAGAGTAATGAGTTTTATCCTTTGGAATAGGGTTTAAGTCTTTTGGGGAGGTTAAGATAGCATTGGAAGTCTAAGATCATTAGAATGAATTAAATTCACGAAAATGTCATTCATGAACGGATGGAAAAATTGACAAAGTCATGCCCCAGTGAGACCCACATGGGCCGTGCGCACTCCACAGGTCGTGTGAAGTGCCCATGAGATGAGACTTGGCCAAAAATTTGAAAGTTGGAAAACTTAGAAAAATTAATGCTATCGTTACTTTGACGAGAGCTCTCACTGGCCGTGTGGTTCTACACAGTCCGTGTAGTGGTCCATTGAACTATACTTACTGAGAAAAATATTGCTAGGCCACCCCACACCTAGGTCCATGACTCATCATACCTGCCACGACCCATGAAGATGGCCATGGCACAACACTTAGCCAAGATAACTCTTCCCATGCCCACTCTTCTTCACTTGCATACACTCAACGACAAGCCACATGGTCCGTGGCAAGCAACACGACCTGTGCCACTGGCCATGCCCCATGCCTTAGACCAAAAATGTCCGTCCAAGTCCCCGTCAAGTTGCTCGTGTGGTTTCACTGTACGGGAGGGTCTCACGAAAACGGTCATAACTCCCTCATCTGAACTCAAAAAGTGGTAAAACCAAGTGCATTGGAAAGATAACTCAAAGGGATTTAATTTGACATACTGTGGGTTGTCCAATTCTTAGTGTGCTAAATGTTATGCTTGTTTAAAGCCAACCTTGGCACAAACCAACATCCAAAACTCAATTCCTGAGGTCTTGAACTTCTCTAAGTATTAGAAGCTCCCAGGACCCTAATACACTCCCAATCTAATAAAATGAGGCTTGAAACATGGATACACAAAAGCATAGAGATACGGGGTATCATAAATATATTGCTAAAAATTAGCATTTGTTACTCCCATTTCATTTATTATCACATTTTCAACATTTATATCAGGCGTCATTGTACTACTTGAATATGTTATTTCATGGGCCCTATTAAAAATAAAGCTATAATCATTTTGAGTATGATGATTCATACTAAAGTCTTGATGATCCCCATTATCAGGTGCAGACCCACATATAGTTTTGTGAGTGCTTGAGCACCCATTGATCCCGATATAAAACATATATGGGTATATAAAAAGTATTACGAAATCTATATAATTAATGTGTAAGCACCTACTGCATGATTTTTAGATGTAGCTTGTTGGTTTGTAAGCATGCCGATATCTACCCTATACCAAGAGGAGTCAAGCGACACCCCTTCATTGGAAAATTACATGTGTAGATAAGTCAAACTTTTATTTGATACCTACATATTAAATTTTACACCACTTGATGCAAGGTGAAGAGTTTGGTTAGTGGTTCAGGCGCTAGAAGATTCCTACTCTGAGGTCCAGAGTTTGAACTCAACTAGGCTATGTAATTTTAAGCATTTTTTTTCAGCAAAACTATTGCGCTTTTTTTTCTTTTTTTAATTAGCATTATTTTCCTTAATTAACTATTGCATTTTTTCCTTATTTTACTGTTGCATTTTTCCTTTTTTTTTATTTTGCATTTTTTTAATTATTTAACTGTTGTGTTCTTTTCACTTATTTAACTACTAGGTTTTTTACTTTGGTTTTTAATAACTAAAGCTTTTTTTTTCTCTTTCTAATTTTTAAATGATTGACTTAAATTAAAATAGACTATTTGATTTTGATATTTTAGTTTTTTAAGAAAAAATATACTTTTAGTGATAATACAATTATGTTTTGCTTCCATTAATAAAATTTATTTTGTTAATTTTTTTCTGGTTAGTTCTTTTTATTTTGATACCCCTTGATGTAAATCCTGGCTCGGCCACAATTTGTAAGTGGGTGCTAGAGCTTTATAACCATGAGGTCGTGGAATCATATCCTCAAGGATTTCCTTTTTTTTAATTGTGATTTTCTCCCTTAATTCTGGACTGCTATTTTCTCCCCCAAATTCTAGTTACTCCTCAACAATTTCTAAATAATATTAGCAACTGCAAGTATAGAATCAGCAATAATTATTGTTATATATTTTAATCGCAAATATGTATTTTAATTGCAAAATATGAATAACTTGTTGAGTACATGTTCTAATTTTTTGATTATATGCTCCATCTTCTTTCCATTAAATCACAAATTTTCCCAGCCAAACTATATATCAAGTAGTTTTTATATGTTTACAAAATATTTAATTTATTGCACAAAACATACGATATTTGTAAGTATAAACAATGTTAGTATTACTCTTCTTAATTTAAAAAACAAATGGCAAGTATATTAATATTAATATTAAATATAAATTTCTTATTAATACGATGTTTGTATGGTTTCGAATGTTAAACTTTCTCTTTTAACTTTCTCTCTTGGTAAATCGCCACCGACAAAGCCGCAGTTGATACACATTTGGGTGTCTTTCCATCACTCTTCCTTCTTAATATACATTTCTTTTTTATTTTCTTTTGGGAAAAACATGTTCTTTCTGGCAATCTGTTTTGCTTTCTTTCTGGCAAAACATATTCTTTCCAGTGAATATCTGTTTGACACCTTCTTCTTCAAGTTTATTTCCAAACTTTCGGCAAATATTTCTTTTTCTCTAGCAAAATCAAATATGTCGATCTAGGCTTTTCCGGTGAACTTTTTCATCTTGCCGATGATTACTCTCTCTAGAAGAATAAGACTATTGATCTAGGCTTTTCTGGTGAACTTTTACATCTCGCCAGCAATCTCTCTCTTCGGCAAAATCAGATCTGTCGATCTACCATTTGACAGCTCTCCGTTCTTTGTGAGATTCTCGGTTCTAGAATTTGGAAAGCTCAGGTCCTTCTCTGTCAAAGCACTTTCAATCAGTAGGCTCCTCTGGCGAGGATCAGTTTTCCAGCGATGTTCACAAATTCCAGCAACGTTTAAGAATTTTTTGAGCTAGAAATCCAAGTGTTATCTTCCAAATCCATTGTTACATGTTATTTTTTATTTAGCTATCTTTTTACTTGTCATGTATTTTGTTGCCAATTACATAGTTGTTTGTGATTCTCCTTGTTGTTACATATTTGTCCTTTACATTATTTGTTTTTTGTTGTTTGTGTTGCCTGTACTTTATAATTCCTGCAGTCCCATTGTTGTATATTTCTATATACATATTCCAGTCACTGTATTGATGAATATTTCTTGTTGTTACATATAGTTGTCTATATTATGGTGAAGATCTTACTTATCATATCCAGTGCCTTTTACTTGTTTTCAGTACTGTGATTAGTAAGTAGTATATCGTATAATTCCTTGTTCAGTTTTGTTGGGTTGCATAGGTTTTTACCTAGATTGTATCTCCCTGATCTCGGTAGCCTAGTATATTATTACTTCTTAAGTTTAGTGACATCAGGATCTAATTGTAGACTAGGGCCATGTCGTCGGTTGGGGTCGGGGGTAAAGGTTAGGGGTGGTAAGAGGGACATGGGCTTATTTAAGTTAGGGATAGCATCATGGAATATAGGATCACTTACAGGGAAATCCATAGAGCTAGTAAAATGTTTTAACAGGAGATATATTAATATAGCATATGTTTAGTAAACTAGATAGGTAGGTACCATAGTTTGCGACATAAATGGGTTTAAGTTATGGTACTTGGGTGGTTCCAGGGATAAAAATGGTGTTGGTATCCCAGTAGATGAGGACCTTAGAGAATATGTGGTTGAGGTTAGGAGGGTTAATGATAAGATGATGCCTATCAAACTCGTGGTTGATAGGCATGTAGTGAATGTAGTTAGTACATATGCGCCCTAAGCTCTTTTGAGAAGATCTGGATGAGGTTGTGAGAGGCATACAGGAGACAAAAAGAGTCTTCATTAGGGTGACTTTAATGGGCATATTAGGGAAACCACTAGCGTGTTCGAAGATGTTCATGGAGGCTTTTGGTTTTAGGGAGAGGAATGGAGGTGGGACGTCTCTTCGGATTTGGCCAAAGCATATTAGTTAGTTATTGCTAACTCGTGTTTCCCGAAGAGGTAAAACCACTTGATTACCTTTCGTAGTATGACAGCTAAGACTCAAATAGATTATTTACTTCTACAAAAGGGAGATAGAAGCCTATGTAAGTATTGCAAGATTATTCCGAGTGAAAATATTTCCACTCAGCATAGGTTTCTTGTGATGGATTTAGAGATTAAGAGAGAAAAGAAGAAGAAGGACTTTAATGCTCTAATGAGGATTAGATGGAGAGGCCTGACTCAAGAGATAAAAGAAAAATTTGAGTATTTTAGAGGCTTGGAGTAGTGCCAGAGATGCAAATAATATATAGGACACTACTGTTGGATGCACTAAAAGAGTAGCTACCAAGTTACTAAGGGTTTCAAGAAGGACCTTTGGTGGAAGTCAAGGTGATTTCTGGTGGAATAACGAGGTCTAAGGAAATGTGAAAGCTAAGAAGATTGCTTATAGAAAGTGATTGGAGTGTAGAGATGAGGATGAAAGGCGAAGGCTTAAGTAGTCTTATAAGATGGCAAAGATAGAAGTGAAGATGGCGGTGATGAGTGCTAAGACTTCAACATTTGAGCACCTATATTTGGAGTTAAGTGAAAAAATGGGGACAAGAGATTGTATAGGCTGGGAAAAGAGAGAGAAAAGAAAGCTCATGACTTGGACCAAGTGAAGTGCATCAAAGATGAGAAAGGGGAGGTGTTGGTGGATGAGACTTCCATTAAGCTATGGTGCCAAACGTACTTTCATAAACTCTTAAACGAATAAGAAGATAGGGATATTGAGCTAGGTGAGTTGGCAGATTTTTGGAAGACCGTGGTCAAAGAAGGCATATAGTGGTTGACTGGACTGTTCAATGTTATTATGAAGACTTCCATGATGCCCGAGGAATGGAGAAGAAGTACAATGGTTTCATTGTACAAGAACAAGGGTGATATTTAAAACTGTAAAAATTACAGGATTATCAACTTGTTAAGCCACACTATGAAGGTATAGGAGAGAATGGTAGAGGTGAGGGTCAGAAAAGGATTGTCTATATCAGAAAATCAGTTTGGATTCAAGTCAGAGTGGTCGACTATGAGAGCAATTCATCTTGTTCAAAGATTAATGGAGAAGTATAGGGAAAGAAAGAAGGATCTTCACATGGTGTTCATTGATCTCGAGAAGCCCTATGAAAAAGTTTTGAGAAATATCCTATAGAGGTGTATTGAGGTGAAAGGTGTTCCTATGGATGTATTAGAGTGATAAAAGACATGTAGAATGAACCCAAAACTTAGATTAGAATGGTGGAAGGAGACTCAGAGTATTTTCCTGTTGAGATGGGACTTCATCAAGGATCTGTGTTGAGCCCTTTTCTATTTTCCTTGGTGATGGGTGAGCTGACACAGTCTATTCAAGATGAGGTTCCATAGTGTATGCTATTTGTAGATGACATTGTAGTGATTGATGAAACTCAGGCTAAAGTTAATGATAGGTTAGAGGTTTAGAGACATGCTTTGAAATTCAAAGGGGTCAAACTGAGCAGGACCAAAATACAATACTTGGAGTGCAAATTTAGTGTTGAGGGTGAAAATGTAGAGATTGATGTGATGCTTGCCACCCATATTATACCCAAGATAGAGAACTTTAAATATCTTAGGTCTATCATCCAAAGTAGTAAGGATAGACAATGATGTCACACACCATACTACAGTAGCATGAATGAAATAGAGGCTTGCCTCAGGAGTATTGTGTGATAAGAAGATACCACCTAAACTTGAAAGTAAGTTTTACAGGATGGTGGTTAGACCATCTTTGTTGTATAAGGGAGTATTGGCCAATAAGGAACTCATATGTTCAAAAAATGCAGGTTTTGGAGATAAGGTTGTTGAGATGGATGTGTATACATACCAAGAGTGATAAAATTAGGAATGAGACTATTCGGGAGAAGCTGGAGGTGGCCATTTTGGGTGACAAGATGAGAGAACTGAGACTTCGATGGTTTAGACATGTGTAGAGAAGATATACCGATGCTCTTGTTAGGAGATGCGAGAGTTAGATTTATGAGTTACAATGAGGAGTAGATGTAGATCGAAGAAGTATTATGGGAAAGTGATTACACAAGATATGACAAAACTTGATCTCACTGAGGACATGACTTTAAATAAGAAGGAGTGGAGGTCGCGAATTAGAGTAGCAGGCTAATAGGTTAGTAGGGTTAGCTTGGTGTATGGCTGTGGGGTATAGTAGGGTAGTAGGTTTTCCATGTCTTTATGTCATGTGTTGTCACTATCTATCCTATATGTCAATTTTATTATATGTACATAATATCACGTGCTTTTCATTATTAGTCCCTCTTTCTGATCCTTTTTCTTTTTCATTTCCTTTTTGCCATATCAAGTCTATTCTGCTTATGGATTTTTGAAATGAGGTTTCCCAAAAAACAACCTGTCTACTTCTATGAGGTAGTGGTAAGGTCTGTGTAGATTCTACTCTCCCTAGACCCCATTTGTAGGATTCCACTAGGTATGTTTTTGTTGGTGTGTTTAATTAGATTTTTGATCTTATACTAAATGAACGATAACAATGTTAACTAAATTGAAGCACCCACTACATTCTAATCCAGGATTCGCCACTGCCCACTATTAAACGCGAGACAAAACGTATAATCAGTTCTTCCAAAAAAAAGTTTTCTGAGCCCACCATTCCAAATAACAAATTGTGTTATTGTATCCCATTTTCACCATCATTCTGCGCAAACAAAAATGGGTTGAGATATTGGGATTGAACCTGAAGCTGTGGGTGATGAAATTTTTATTGAGTTGAACTTGCAAAATTGTCAATAGTAGTAGGTGGAGGCTTTGGCCCATTTGGATTTGATTTGGAACATTTGTTTGATGAAGGCGAGACATTCTTCCAAAACTTTTACAAGTATTTTTTTCCTTCCAAAATTCTTTGCTGAGAACCAGTTGAGAATCCTCGACCAGTATAAGTTCGTCATGACCCAAGCATATGGCCTAGACGTGAAAAGACGAATGGGGAAATCGAAGGGACCCCAATCAAGCCTCTTAACATATCATTAGACATCCTTGATCTGTGGAAGCAAAAAAATAACAACAATGGATAGAAAAAGGGGTAATACGAAGCTAAGGGGCATCTTTCATATCATAAACATCAAAGAGTCAAGAGAGTCAAAGCTCATAATATCATTACATAACTTTTCCAACAACACTTCTAAACATAGAATACAGCGGGGCCAAGACAAGCAATCAGGCCCACCCTTATAGTTAAAGCATACAATAAAAGGAAAGAGAGTCTTACTACATAGCATAAGATCAAAGACATTGTCCCCAAAATTGAGGACTCACCAACTTGCTTGAGAGTAATCATACTAGATATGTGGAGGAGGACTATGATCAAGTGGAGCTCCGGTTCCTACATAGTAACATCAGTTAGGCATAGGGTATGTATTAGTACATTTTAATGTACTAAGTATATAGGATACAATGCAACAAGAGAGAGGCAACATAATGGAAATGCATATTTAGGAAATAAATGAGCATATAGAGACATGTTATGCATGAATGATGATTGTAGTAAAATGTGCTTACATAGAACATAATACTTTTGTAGGAAGAGACCATTATTAGTAACTAAGGCCTACCACCTCCTTGGCAAGGCGATTAGGGTACAAAGCCCCCTAACATGGTTGTAAGGGCCTACCACCCCATAAGCGAGGCGATAGAGGTTCAAACCCCCCAATATGGTTACACGGGCCTACTACCTCCCGAGCGAGGCAATTGAGGTACGAAGCCCCCAACATGGTTGCACGGGCCTACTACCTTCTGAGTGAAGCAATTGAGGTACAAACCCCACAACATGGTTGTTCGGGCCTACCACCCCCCAAATGAGGCATGGTCAACCTGCAACACTATAGATACTATTCATGAAGTCAATACATATATGCATCCTTTTCATTATCATAAAGTCGTAAAAGTCATAGGTCATGAAATGGATCATCAACAATTCAAGAACACTAACCAGACATTTTATCAAACACTTGCCGGGTGTGTAATGCTAGTGTAAAGCCATTCTATAATAGAGAAAAATCATGCAAGAAATCTTGAAGTCGATCAACCCACCAACACATGGTAATACCAATTTGCAAAGTACATCGAAACCCTTCATCAAATCTCAAGATAGATCAAAGATTCATAGCTCAAAACATGCTTAAATAGTCACACCTTTATGAAACTCCAACATAGTTCATAGTCAACTTCATAGTAGGTATGACCCATTAGGAAATCATCTTAGAAACATAAGATTTATGTAAAATGAAGCTTGGGAACCATGGGTGAAAGGACCCAATGGTTGAATCCCACATACCTAAGCTTTGGAGAATTCCTTGATGAAGATTCGAATGGAGACTTAAAGCTTCAGTGAAATCCTTACGATCCGGAATGAGTTTGGCACCCTTGATTTTGAGTAAAATATTTGTCTAAGTGTTTGGGAGAGTATTGGGGAATATCTTATGTGATACGATGGTGTAATATGTCTAAGTATAGGCATTATCATGCATAAGAAGATTAGGTCCAACACCCAAAAGCCTTGGCAAATGAGAAAACTGTGCAAAAATAACACTGGTCTGCTATTGAGGCACGTTGCAATACAATCGTGGATAGACACTGGATAAGCAAAATTATGTGTTTTTGAATTTTGATATGGTTTTGTCTAAAATTGGGGTTAAACCCATTTCCCACTCAACTTTTCCCCCTGATTAAGAATTTGATTTCAGATTGTTAATATCACACACGGATTTTGAGATATATGGAATTACTATTCTGGGCACTTCTGAGGCACATTTCGAACACTTTTTGGGGCAACTTCAATATCTCCCCCTTGTGAAAGTTCATCCATGAATGTTAAAGAAACATACATGAGAACACTAAAGAAATCAGCCCCAACAAGAATGCAATAATGTGCTTAAACATCATTTCAGAAATCTCAACATAAGTGTCAAAAATCATCATGAACTTGTCAACATAAACATGAATGCCTGCAAATTACATAGGGGATGATAATGAGACATGAAATCACACAGAAGACTAAGAATTAGTACCTTAGGCTTGAGTAGAATGGAAGAGATAAGGATATCGCTTCAGCCTCCCATGTAGCACTTTCAACTTGTTGATTGCTCTAGGAATTTAATGGAAGCCACATCCTTATGCCTCAATCTCTTCACTTGAAAGAACCCTAAAAAAAAGTACCCAAAAATGTGCCTCGAAATTATCGACAAGATCTATTTGTTATTTCAACAATCCGACTTCATATTCTTGTTCAGGGAGTCAAAATTATGGTAAAAGGGTCTAACCCCAATTTAACATTGAAGAAATAACAATTATGAAAATTCAAGAATACAATTTCCAGTGTGTATTCTGTGACACTGGCACGACGTGCCACTACCTTATTTTGAGCATTTTTCTATTTTCGGGTCCAAGGATTTGGGCATCAAGCCCAAGGGTTCCCATACGTGTTTTCACCTATACGTAGCCTTATTTCACCCTCATATCATCCTAAACATTTCTCAATACTCACTCAAACACTTAGTCATATTTTCACTCCCCTAAGTCAAGTCCAAAACTCTCATCCCAAGCAAAGGTTCTTCTTCAAGCTTCAAGTCTCCATCTCCAATCTTCACCAAGTTTATCTCTAAGATAAGATATGTGGGTTTTTTTCATGGGTTCCTATCACCCGTGATACCCAAGATTCCTTTTTTCTCAAATTGCATGGTTTAGAGTTGATTTACAAATGGGTCTTGATTATAATAAAATTCACTGCACACTATGTTAAAGTTATGTAAAGTTTGACTATTTTGCAATTTTTTGAGATATAAATATTTGATCTATTGTAAGATTTGATGAGGGGTTTTGATGTATATTTGTAGAGGTTGTTGCAAGGTGTTGATTGATGGTTTTACAATGGTTTTTGTTGTATGATTTCATCCCTATATTTCATGGTTTTATACTAGCATTTCACACCCTCTAAGTATTTGATAAAATGTATGGATGTAGTTTCTTGAGGAGTTGAAGGCCCAAAGCATGAGATATGATATGATTGACTATATGATGATGAAATGAGCTTATGTATACAATATATTCTATATCAAGTGTTCCATTAGACCTAGTTGAGGGGTCAACATCTCAAGCACTAGGGTGATGGGTGCTATCATCACTAATATTGATGGGAGGTTGGTACATTACACACCAAGGTGATGAGTGTTATCATCACTAACCTTGATGAGGACTTTGTACCTCACACACTAGGGTGATGGGTGCTATCATGACTAATCTTGATGAGGGGTTTGTACCTCATACACTAGGGTGATGGGTGCTATCATCACTAACCTACCAAAGGGTTTGTACTTTGGAAATCTAGCTTGGTCTCTTCTACACATATGGTGTAATGATCACAAAAAGTGCCCAAAAACGTTCCTTGGAATGCCCAAATTTTTAATTTCCATATATATAAAAGTCCGTTTGTTATTTTCAAAATTTGACTTCATACTTGTGATCAAGGGTCAAAATTAGGTGGAAAAGGGTCTAACCCTAATTTAAGAGCGAAAGAATAGCAATTTCAAATTTTGAAAGTCCAAATTCCAAAGAGGTTTCTGTGCTGCCTCCACGACGCACCAAGGGCACGCTCATGCATAATTCCTTTTCCGTGACCTCTCTGCGACGCGAAGAGGTGTATTTTCCGTGTAGTGTTTTTCTTGTGCGGTCCAACTATTCTAAGTGTTGGGCCCAAGAATTCCCAATCGTGTTTTTATCTATACTTAGCCAAATTTAACCTTTATGTCATCCTTAACATTTCCCAAAACTCCCCAAAACACTTAGCCATTTTTTGACTCCAAAATTCAAGACTCAAAATCCTCATCCAGAACTAAGGATTTTCTTCAAGATTCAAGCCTCAATTTTCAAACTTCACCAAGTACTTCTTCTAAGTTAAGGTATATGGTGTTGAACCATTGGGTCCTTCCACCCATGGTGTTTAAGCCTCCTTTTTAGTAATATTTCATGATTTAAAGTTAATTTTACATGTGTGTCTTATATGATGAGAAATTTACTGCACAGTATTTTAGTTCATGAAAGTATGGTTGTTTTAGCATGTTTTGAGCTTCAAAATTTGGATCTAATGTTGGATTTGATGAGGGATCTTTATGTGAATGTCTTGGGGGTGTTTCAAGGTGTTGATTCATGGTTTTATAATAGATTTTCTTACGTGATTTCATCCCTAAATTGCATGTTCTTTTACCCCCATTACACACACCCCAAGTGTTTGATAAAATGTATGGCTAGGGTTTCTTGTGGAAATGAATGTCCAAAGAATACGATATGATATGAATGATGTTATGATGATGAAATGAGCTTATATTTATGATGAATTCTATATAAAGTGTTGCATTAGATCATGCACAATCTGGGGGTCTAAGAACCCGGATAATTGAGATGAGGGTTTGTACTCATTAATCGAGGGAAGGGTTAGTACTTCTCCACCTATTGATGGGGCGGCATCATCACTAACCGAGAAAGGGGTTAGTACTCATCAATCGAAGGAAGGGTTAGTACTTCTCCACCTAGGTGATAGGGCGGCATTATCACCAACCGAGGGAAGGGTTAGAATATCACCACCTAGGTGACAGGGCGGCATCATCACTAACCTCAAGGGCTTATACCTTGGAAATCTATCTTGGTCAATTCTTCACATATGATACCTTTTATGAGAATGAGTTATTTAAGCATGATTTACTCTAGTATTGGTCATATATGCCATCTTGCTACAGTATGCCCATTGCTTATTGATATGCATTTTGATCATGATGTCTATTGCTTGTTGTATTGTATCCCACATACTTAGTACAATCAAACGTACTAATGCATACTCTTTCCTACATGATATCACCATGTAGGAACCGGTGCTCAAGTTGATCATCCTCCTTCTCCATGTAGCTAGATCGGTCCTACTCAAAGCTAGTTGGTGAGTCCTCCACTTCTGGGAGATTAGTACATCTTGCTATTATCTATGTATTGAGACACTTTCTTATGTTCTATTGACTACAAGGGTGAGCCTGGTAGCTTTGTCTTGGCCCCCGCTCTATCTATGTATTTAGAGGTGTTTATTGGACAAGTTATGTATTTATGTTATGAGCTTGACTCTTGCCTCCTGACTATAATGTTTAAGCAAGCTTTCCCTTAGCCCCATTGACCCATTATCTTACTTTATGTCTTTTATATGCTTCCACAACCGATGATATGTAATGACAAGTAAAGAGGCTTGATTGGGGTCCCTTCAAGTTCCATGTTTGCCATGTCATGTGTAGGCCCAAACTTGGGTCATGAAAAATATGGTTTCAGAGCAATACGTTGATAGATCCTTGAAGTCCAATACACCGCATCGATTAAATTCCTATTCATGGTTGTGAAGTGCGATATAACTATGAATAGGAGGGTATGAGGAGTTTTAGGAAATGTTTTCCTTCTTCACGTTCTAAGTTGTGCTATTGAGTTGTGGTGAGTATTTCCCCCTAATAATTGTTCATTGCTATGCTAGATCATGACAAACACTAGAGAATAACAGGCCCAAACTCCTGAGGAGCAACCTACTAATGAAGAGCTCTAGGATGCTCTTACTATGCTTGCCCAAGTGGTGACCAACCAAGTCTAACAACGGGCCCAAGCCCCTCATGCTACAACCATGGGAGCTAGGGTAAGAGACTTCATGAGGATGAAACCTCTAATCTTCCATGGGTCAAAGGTCGATGAGGATCCACAAGAGTTCATTGATGAGATCTACAAAATCTTGCATATCATGGGTGTTGGGCCGAATGGAAAGGTGGAGTTAGCAGCATACCAACTAGAGGGGGTAGCCCAAATTTTCTATGATCAATAGAAGGGTGAGAAGGGTAATTGCCATGTGGTTATTTGGGAGGAATTCAAATTAGCCTTCCTTAATCGGTTCTTCCCTTCTGAGCTTAGGGAAGAAAAGTTGGTAGAGTTTATGAACTTGAAACATGGTACTATGAGTGTTAGGGAGTATGCCCTCGAATTTAATCAACTTTTAAAGTATGCTCCTCACTTGGTTGCCAATCCTAGGTTAGGGATGAATAAGTTGTTTATGGGGTCTCCGACTTAGTAAGTAAAGAATGTCGGTCTGCCTTGCTTACTGGTGAATTGGACTTGTCTCGGTTGGTGACATATGCCGAGTAAATGGAAGAAGAAATGTTGAGAAAGAGGAGGGTTCATGAGGCCAAGAGGGCCCGGTTTGAGTGCAAGTTACAAAAGGGTGTTAGGCGTCATCAAGACCAAAGGCCTCCTCATGCGAAAAATAAAGAGTTTGCCAATGACTTCCCTAGACCTCAAGGTATTGGAGGTATGGCTCCTAATGATGTGTGTCTTAAATATGGGAAGAGTCATAATGGCTTATGTTTGAAGGGTTCTAATGCATTCTTCGATTGTTGGGAGCTTGTTCACAAGAAGGTAGATTGTCCAAGAAACCACGACAAAGTTCAAGGTGCAAATGCGGTTCCATTAGGTTGAGGTAGTCCTCAAGGTGGTTCCCGAAGGCACAACCGATTTCATGCTCTACATGAGAGGCAAGGGGTTTGTGAGGTCCCCGATGTTGTTATCGGTATGTTGAAAATCTTTGATCTTGATACATATCCTTTGATTGATCTCGGTGCAACCCTTTCTATTGTTACCCCCTTTGTTGCTAAAAAGTTCCATTTTGAGTCGCAGTTGTTGAATGAGTTATTTGAGGTATCTACTCCTATTGGTCCATCTATTGTTGCTAGGTGGGTGTATCGAAATTTTCCGGTTTGCATCTTGCATAAAATCCTACCTTGTGATTTTGTTGAATTAGATATGGTTGATTTTGATATTGTTCTTGGGATGGATTGGTTGCATGAGTGCTATGCTTCTGTTGATTGTAGAGCCCGTAGGGTCAAGTTTCAATTTCCAAATGAATCCATCCTTGAGTGGAAGAGTCATGATGTGGTGGTGAAGGGTAGGTTCATCTCATGCACTAAAGCACATAGGTTGATTTCCAAAGGGTGTTTGTCATCTTGTGAGGGTTAAAGATGTGTAGTCCAAGGTCCCTTCCATTAAGTCGGTTCTGTTTGTAATTCAGTTTCTTGATGTCTTCCTGAATGACCTTCCCGGTGTCCCTCCCAGAAAAGAGATAGATTTTGTTGTAGATCTCCTTCTAGACACTCAACCTATCTCCATTCCCCCATACTGTATGGTGCCGGTGGAGTTAAAGGAACAATTGAAAGATTTGTTAGAGAAGGGATTTATTAGACCTAGCCAATTACCTTAGGGTGCACCGGTGTTGTTTGTGAAGAACAAATATGGGTCACTTAGAATGTGAATTGACTACCGGCAACTCAATAGGGTAACTTTAAAGAATATGCATCCTCTTCTGAGAATTGATGGCTTGTTTGACCAATTGCAAGGGGCTAGGTTTTTCTCTAAGATTGAGCTTCGGTCCGAGTACCATCAAGTTAGGGTGAGGGAGGGTGATATTCCCAAGATGGCCTTCCGGACTACATATAGGCACTATGAATTTGTGGTGATGTCCTTTGGGTTAACTAATGCATCGATCATCTTCATGGACCTAATGAATAGGGTCTTTAAACCCTACCTTGATTCCTTTGTTGTAGTCTTCATTGATGATATTTTAATCTATTCACTTAGTAGGGAAGAGCATATGGGCCATTTGAGGGTTGTATTGCAAAGATTGACAGAGGAGAGATTGTAGTTAAATATGAAAAATGTGAGTTTGGGTTGGGGGAGATTGCATTTTTGGTCATGTGGTGTCGCAGGATGGTATTAAAGTGGATCCTCAGAAGACCAATATGATTGGAATCATCCTAAACTATTGACCCCGTCAAATATTATGAGCTTCTTGGGCCATGCGGGTTACTATAGAAGGTTTGTGAATGGGTTCTCCTCCACTCTTCTCCTATGACAAAATTATCTCAAAAGAAGGTTAAGTTTGTGTAGACCAATGAATGTGAGAAAAGCTTCCAAACATTGAAAGATAGACTTGTGTCCACTTCTATATTGTCACTACCGAATGGGCTTGAAGGTTTTATTGTGTATTATGATGCATCTAGAGCTTGTTTGGGTTGTGTGCTAATGCAAAATGGTAAGGTCATAGCCTATGCTTCTAGGCAACTCAAAGTGCATGAAAAGAACTACCATATCCATGATCTTGAATTAGCCACCATGGTGTTTGCATCAAAGATTTGGCATCATTATTTATATGGGGTGCATGTTGATGTCTTGACCGACCAGAAGAGAGAAGGCTTCACTAAAAAAGATCTCAACTTAAGACAAAGAAGGTTGTTGGAACTCCTTGTGAACTATACCATGAGTGTGCATTACCATCCCGGTAAGGAAAATATTGTGGCGGATGCTTTGAGATGGATGTATATGGGTAGCCTAGGTCATGTAGATGTGGTGATAGGGAAATGGCTAGAGAGGTGCATAGATTGGCTAGATTGAGGGTGAGGTTGGAAAATGTGGGTAATGGTGTTGTTATTGTTGATGGTTCCAAATCTTCTTTGGTCGATGAGGTGATAGAAAAACAAGATCTAGACTGCTCCTTGCTTGAATTGAAGGCCTTTGTGAAAGAGGGCAAAATAGAGGTTTTCTCCCAAGGGGGAGATGGGGCCCTTAGATACCAAGGTAGATTGTGTGTCCCATGTTTTGATGGTTTGAGGGAGAGAATTCTTGATAAGGCCCATAATTCTCCTTATACTATCCAACTAGTTCCACTAAAATGTATAGAGACTTGAGGGATGCATACTGGTAGGGAGGCATGAAGAGGGACATTGCCAAACTTGTGTTCGGCCGCCATAGTTGTAAAGAAATTGAAGCCGAACATCAAAGGCCAGGTGGCCTAACCTAAGACATCGAGACTCCTACTTGGAAGTGGGAGGTGATTAATATGGATTGAGTGGTCGGATTGCCCAAGACTATGTAAAGGTTTTGATTCCATATGGATAGTGGTTGATAGGATGGCGAAATCGGCTAACTTTCTATCGGTTAAGACTACATATGGAACTAAAGAATATGCAAAGTTATATATCCATGAGATAGTGAGGGTACATGGGGTTCCTTTATCCATTATATCAAATCGTGGTGCACAATTTACTTTACACTTTTGAAAGTCATTTCAAAGGGGTCTTGGTACCAAATTTCAACTTAGTATGGCCTTCCACCCTTAAATGTTTGGCCAAGCCAAAAGGACCATTCAAACACTTAAGGATATGATTAGGGCTTGTTTATTGGAGCTTAAGGGTATTTGGGATGACCATCTTCCTTTGATTGGGTTTGCCTACAACAATAGCTATCACTGTAGCATCGATAAGGATCCTTTTGAGGCTCTTTATGAGAGACGTTGTAGATCGTTGGTGGGTTGGTTTGAGCTTGGAGAGGTGGCTTTATTAGGGATGGATCTGGTTTTGGAGGCTCTTGAGAAGGTTAAGATGATTAGGGGAAGGTTGAGAACGGCCCAAAGTCATCAAAAATCCTATGCTGATGTACGAAGGAAAGACCTAGAGTTCCAAGTGGGTGATTGGGTCTATTTGAAGGTTTCTCTAATGAAAGGTGTGGTCCATTTTGGTAAAAAGGGGAAGTTGAGCCCAAGGTATGTTGGTCCTTATGAGGTGACAAAGAGGGTTGGACAGATAGCTTATGAGTTGAAGTTGCCTAGTGAAATGAATTTGGTCCATCCAGTATTCCATGTTTCTATTTTTTTTAAATGTGTTGGTAATCCTAATGCAATTGTGCCTCTTGATGTTATGGGTGTTCTTGAGGATAACTTGACCTATGAGGAGGTTCCAGTTCAAATCTTGAATAGGCAAGTAAATAAGTTGAGGAACAAGGAGGTGGCATCTGTTAAGGTCCTTTGGAGGAACCAACAAGTTGAAAGTACTACATGGGAGGCCGAAGCAGACATGCAAAAGTAAATCCTTATCTTTTCCACTCCATTCAAGCCTAAGATACAAATTCTACATCACATATGTGATTTCAAGTCTTATATTTCATCCCCTATGTCATTCATATGCATGCATGTTTAAGTTGGTAAACTTATGATGATTTTACACTTATGTTAAGAATTTGAAAATGGTGTTTTACATGTTATGTTGCATTCTTGTTGGGGATGATATGTTCATGATCACTCTTGTCATGTAAGTTTTTTTTTATATTCGAGGACGAATTTTCCCAAGAGGGAGATATTGTAACGACCCCAAAAAGTGCCCAAAAATATGCCTCAGAATGCCCAAAATTTTAATTTCCATATATCCAAAAGTCCTTTCTTTATTGTGAAAATCCAACTTCATATTTGTGATCAGAAGGGTCAAAATTATGTAAAAAGGGGTCTAACCCTGATTTAAAAGCCAAAGAATAGCAATTTCAATTTTCGAAAGTGTTAATCCCAGTGAAGTCTCCGTGTTGCCTCCACGATACTCCAAGGGCGCACTCATGTGTAATTCATTCTCTGCATCCTCTCCGCGATGCCAAGAGGTGTATTTTCCTGGCAGTTCTTTTCTTGTGCGGTCCAATTATTCTAAGTGTTGGGCCCAAGTTTTTCCAAGCATATTTTTTTAATACTTAGCCAAATTTTACCCTTATATCATCCTAAAAATTTTTCTATACTCCCAAAAACACTTAGCCATATTATCACTCCAAAATTAAAGAATCAAAACCCCCATCCAAAACTAAGTATTTTCGTCGAGCTTCAAGCCTCCATTTTCAAACTTCACCAAGAACTTCTTCAAAGCTAAGGTGTGTGGTGTTGAACCATTTGGTCCTTCATCAATGGTGCCTAAGACTCCTTTTTACTAATATTTCATGATTTAAAGTTGATTTTACATGTGGGTCTTATATGATGAGAAATTTACCGCATAATGATTTTAGTTCATGAAAGTGTGATTGTTTTAGCATGTTTTGATCTCCAAATCTTTGATCTGATGTTTGATTTGATGAGGGATCTTTATGTGAATGTCTTAGGGGTGTTTCAAGGTGTTGAATGATGATTTTATAATAGATTTTTTTACATGATTTCATCTCTAAATTGCATGCTCTTTTACCCCCCATTACACACACCCCAAGTGTTGGATAAAATGTCTGGCTAGTGTTTCTTGTGGAAATGAATGTCCAAAGAGTGCGATATGATATGAATGATGTTCTAATGATAAAATGAGCTTATATTCATGATGAATTCTATATAAAGTATTGCATTAGACCATACCCAATTCGGGGGGTCTAAGAACCCAAATAACCGAGATAAGGGTTTGTACTAATTAATCGAAGGAAGGGTTAGAGTATCTCCACCTAGTGATGGGTCGGCTTCATCACTAATCGAGATAGTGGTTAGTACTCATCAACTGAGGGAAGGGTTAGTACTTCTCCACCAAGGTGATAGTACAGCAATATCACCCACTGTGGGAAGGGTAGTACTTCTCCACCTAGGTGATGGGGCGGCATTATCACCAACAGAGTAAAGGGTTAGTACTTCACCACCTAAGTGATGGGGTAGCATCATCACTAACCTCAAGGGTTTATACCTTGGAAATCTAGCTTGGTCTATTCTTCACGTATGATACCTTTTATGAGCATGAGTTATTTAAGCATAATTTACTCTAGCGTTGTTCATACATGCATCTTACTAAAGTATGCTCATTGCCTATTGCTATGCATTTTGATCATGATGTCTATTTCTTGTCGTATTGCATCCCACATGCTTAGTACGTTTAAATGTACTAACGCATACTCTTGCCTACATGATATCACCATGTAAGAACCGATACTCAAGTTGATCATAATCATCCTCCACGTTGCTAGATCGATCCTAGTCAAAGCTAGTTAGTGAGTCCTCCACTTAAGGGACCTTAGTATATGTTGCTATTATCTATGTATTGAGACATTTTCTTATGTTCTATTGACCATGAGGATGATCCCGGTAGCTTTGTCTTGGCCCCCGCTCTATCTATGTATTTAGAGGTGCTTGTTGAACAAGTTATGTATTTATGTGATGAGCTTGACTCTTGGCTCTTGACTATGATGTATAAGAAATCTTTCCCTTAGCCCTATTTATCTTACTTTATATCCTTTATATGCTTCTACAACCAATAATGCGTAATGACAAGTGAAGAGGCTTGATTGGGTTCCCTTCGGGTTCCCATTCGCCGAGTCACGCATAGGCCCTAGCTTGGGTCGCGACATATGGTATCCTATATGAGCATGAGTTACTAAAGAATGTCTTGCTTATGCATTGATCATACATCCCATATTGTTATATTATGTCTATTGCCTATTGTTATGCATTTTGATTATGATGTTTATCTCTTGTTGCATTGCATCCTACATACTTAGTACATTCAAACATAGTAACGCGTACTCTTGCCTACATGATATCACCATGTAGAAACCCAAGCCCAAGTTGATAATCATCTCCCTCCACGTGGCTAGTTCAGTGCTATTCAAGCTAGTTGGTGAGTCCTCCATTCCGAGGACCTTAGTCTGTGAATCTCCTATTATGTATTGAGATATTCTTCTTTATTATCTATTTTGACCATGAGGGTGAGCTTGATTACTTTGTTTTAGCCCCCGTTCTTATCTATATATAGAGGTGTTTGTTGAACATGTTGTGTATCTATGCTAAGAGCCTTGACTCTATTGTTCTGGATGTCTATGATACGAGCTTGTCTCATGTCTCTTGATTATGATGTTTTGCAAGCTTTCCCCTAGTCCTGTTGCTACTAACCTTATTCTCTTATGTTGTATCTATTGCTTCTGTGACCAAGGATGTGTAATGATGTTCTAAGAGGCTTGCTTGGGGCCCCTTTGGATTCCCTTGCACCGTGTCACATCTAGGCCCTAGGCGTGGGTCGTGACAAGCTTGGTATCAGAGCACTAGGTTGATAGATTCTTGGAGTCCAACACATCGCGTCAATTAGAGTCTTATCCATGGTTATGTTGTGCACCACAACTATGAGTAGGAGACTATGAGACGTTTTAGGAAATGTGTCATTCTTCTTGATCTATGTCATGCGATAGAGTTAGATACCCTAGGGCTTATAGCTAATTCCTAACCATTACATTACAGGATATGTCTCAAGCTACTCAGGACAGTGCTATGGTGAATGCAGAGATTCACAATGCTCTTTTGGAAGTGGCCAGAGTGGCGACAAAATTGGCAACCCACCTCGATCAACAAATGGGTGCTCTCGAGACTTCTAGTGATGAGAGGAGAGGAGGTGATTCCAATAGGGCCCATAATGTGGGTAATTTACAAAGTCTCAAACGTAGAGGTTGTGGTGGTGGTGTGGTGCCTCATGCTAGGTGCCTGAAACGTGGTAGAGACCACCATGGCCCATGCTCAAAAAGTACTAATGCTTATTATGGTTATTGGTAAAATTAGCAACCCACCTCGATCAACAAATGGGTGCTCTGGAGACTTCTAGTGATGAGAGGAGAGGAGGTGATTCCAAGAGGGCTCAAAATATGGGTAAGTTCCAAAGTCTCAAACGTAAAGGTGGTGGTGGTGGTGTGGTGCCTCATGCTAGGTGCCTGAAACGTGGTAGAGACCACCATGGCCCATGCTCAAAATGTACTAATACTTATTATGGTTGTTGGTAGATGGGTCATACGAATAAAGAGTGTTTTCATAAGCATAAAAAGGGTAAAAGAGGTGATAGGGGTGGTAAGGAAGACCTACGCTTATTATGGATGTAATGAAGTGTGTTATAAGCTAGTGGATTGTCCGTATATTTGAGGGAAGTGTAAGGGTGGTCAACTTTTGGATCAAGGTTGTCGTATTGATCATGTGGCTCAAGAAGGGGATGAGATGCCCAATGCTATTATCGGTAAGTTGAAGTTTCCTTGGCTTTGTTGTGCATGCATTGACAGGCCCGGTATGCCACTACTTCTTCTCTATTCTTTTTGGTTGCTAGTGGGGCCTTTTGTGTGCCCAAGTTGTTGTGTGGGCCTTTGGTTTTTATCCAATTGTTGAGTACATTGTTGCTAGAAGGTTCATACATGTTTATTTGGATTTGTATTCCGTAGACCTTGCTTTGTAGATTGTTGGAGTTTGCATAGTGGATTTTGATGACATTATAGGGATGGAATAATTGCATGCATGTTGTGTCTTCATGGATGGTGGGGACCCATAGAATTAGATCCCAAATTCCTAAGAAGACCGTTCTTGGGTGGGAGTTTGTCGAATGGTAGCAAGGGAGGTAGGTCCATTTCTTGTCATATGGTACAGTTAGTCTTTTAAGGGGTTGCATTTATCATCTTGTAAGAATTGGAGGTGTTGAACTTAAGTTGTTTTGTTATTAGAATTGTTGTTAGTGGTAGGTGAGGCCTTGAATATCCTTTCCAGAATTTCAAATTTGCGATAGTGTCCTTTGGTTTGGCTAGTATACCGGTTATGACTATAATTCTCATGAGCAAGATCTTTAGTCCCTGCTATAATAGGCTTATGGTGGTTTTGGTGATAATATAATGGTTTGTTTTCTTTAATGAGGTAGTGCATGTGAGTTATTTGAGGGTAGTACTACAAAGTTTAAAGAAGAAGGTTGGATGCTAAATAGGAGAAGTGAGAGTTTGGTTGCAAGAAGTTTCCCTCCTAGGTTGTGTGGTGTCGGTGATGGTATTAAGGTGGACCTAGTAAGATGAAAGTTATTAGAGATGTCACACCCTAAAGTCCCGTTAGGGCGGACTGGCACCCGTCGCTGATAAGGCGCGGTAGAACCAACCTATATCTATGCGCTTTTTGTGTGTGTGTGTGTGTGTGTGTGTGTGTGTGTATATATATATATATATAAAAGGAATTTCTAGGTTTGGAATGCTTCTAGGAAGATAAACAGTAATAACAAGCTAAAAGGAGATGCGTATAGCTAGGCCATTGGGGCCACGGTGTCTAAAATACGAGACATGACCACACATTAATTTATATAGTCTACAAAGCCTCTAGTTAAGAGAAAGTATCTGCTAGTGTTCGGGACAGGCCCCGTCTGAATTAACCAAATAATGCAAACATATAAGCTCTAAACACACACAAAGCTCCGGAACAACCTGGAGCTTGGTAACAGCAGTTGAATGTCCTATACTCTACTGGGAAGATCTACTAGCACCTGTACCTATAGCATGAAATACAGGTCCCCCGTAAGGGACGTTAGTACGAGATAATGTACTGAGTATGTAAGGTAGCAAATACTATATATGAAATACAACTCAAATGAAACTATGCACTG